>CM060654.1:3641244-3773744 GCA_030686955.1 Odontamblyopus rebecca
CGACCCGAAGCAATGATTGACATTTTAGGCCCGACCCGACCCGAATTTCGGGCTCGGGCTTAAGATCTTACCTCTACTGCTAATGCGCGAACACATCACTGCACCTTAGACACAGAACACATTTACTGGTTTTTACCCTAAAAGCTTTAACAGGCAAATGACCCGAGTACATCAGTCGTCTCCTAAGATTTAAGGCGGCAAGTGCACAAAAAATTCATAAAACAATTACAAACAAGCACAAAGACATGAAACAGCTCATCAATTCTAAACATTCATCATATTATGTGATGATACAAATCGAAACACTATTGAGGGCGATTCCACTGCTCTACAAGATGTGATTTTAAAAGAGTTTTGAACTGATGAGTCCTGCAGCTGATTCCATTCATGTGCTGCACTGAAACCAAAAGCAGTTTTACCAAGTTCGGATCGAACAGATGGAACCTTCAAAAGGATTTTCTGTGAGGATCGTGTATTATATGTGCTCAGGACTCCCTGCAAGAAGAGATATTGTTTCTCAGTGGGACCTTCCTGGCTAAATAAAGGTTAAATAAATAAAATAAAAATTGATCTTAAGTCCCATGGGTCAGTTTTTTGCAGAGAAATTTGCCCTGAGCTCCAGTCTCAGTCTCATCTGTCGTCTTCACATCCATATGGACCTGATCACTGACCTAATAACCTGCACCGCCTTTCAGGACCATCCGCCCTTTAACAGAGGAGCGTTCAGAATAAACTGTGGGATTAATCTGCGTTAAAAAACATTAGTGTGATTTTTTTTTTTGTGTGATTAATCACATGTGTTAACGCGTTAACGTTGACAGCCCTAGTTTTTAGGACTATTTGAGTTGAAATTTGAGCCGTTAAAAAGGTTTCTCACCAGTGTCTCAAGTAGGACTCCTGTTTTTGTCGCCTTTATTGCTCCCAGTGAATTTTAGGAGAAACAAACAAGACTCACACCCGACAAATCTGTAATGAGACTACAATGAGAGTCTCAACTTTGTCTTCTGAGCTTAAGAAAAATAAATATGAGCAGCATTTTTTTTCCCCTGGGTGATTATCTGAACTCAACCTCCTTTGTCTTAGTGATGTCTTGTCTCTTTTTACCTCATCTATTGCTCCTAAGCGAGAAGTAACCCAGAAACAAATGATCACAGAATGATACGAATATGAGAAGCTCAAATTGATCTCAGGAGATGAGATTGAACAGCAGATGAGCAACACATTTTTCTTAGCAGTGAGGGAGGGGGAGGAGGGGGCAAGTGGCGGATCTGTGATTAAAAACTGGGTGAACAAAAGTGATGTAAAATGGAGCAGTGCAGGTTGAGTTCAGTTTCACTTTACTTAAATAGTTTTACGAACAAAGTAGTTTCCAAAGTGCTGCACAGAGCTCCTAAGATGAAGACAATAACCGGTATAATTGCTAAAAATGTGATCCCAGTCCCAGACACCAGTCCTAAAACAATAAAACCAGTGTAAAAATCAAATAAAAGCAAAACCATATAATCAGAAAATAGCAGTGTAATGTAGCTGCGGCGATGATCGGCCCTCGCCTACGCCGCGATCCGCACTAACCCTAATGGTAAATGCACAAATACAGCAATAAATACATGCTCTCGGTGTATTTAGATGGGGATATGCGACTACCCTCGTGTAGACCCATCAAAAACTAGGATTTGCCTCCTCATTCACTTTTATTGCATTCTAAAAATTACGCATCGCAGTATTTACGCTTGTCAAATTCAAACTGGACTCCGAAGCACAAGGCAGTGTAATCCCTTACAAGCCACTGGAGAGGATGGGCAAAAGGCAATATTAAGACCCACAAAAGCTGTATCCTTATGCAGAAAATAAAAAAAACAGACGGTAAAATACAAAAAGAAGGCGTTTGTTGTAGTAAAACCTGAAGCAATGTCAGTACTAGGACTAACCTCCGTGAAGTCGCCCCCATCAAACACAAACCTACACAAAAACTGTGTCAATCGTTTGTGCTGCAAAAAGTTTTCTTTGTGCTATTCTAATTCTTAAGATATTTGAGGTTTTATTTTTGGCCGATGGCGTCATCCAGCCCCTCAAATTGTGGAAGAAAATTATAGAAAATGTTTGTATTTCGTTTGTGCTGTGACATTTGTCCGAGTTTATTTCTAAAATGATGAATGATTATTTCTGTGGTAATTATAGGACGTCTCAGGCTGCGGAAAAGTCTGTAACCGTCTTTAGTCATTTGCTTTTGATCCATATTTTATATAATAATACAGACTTTTCCGCAGCCTCAGATCGTTTTCAACAATCAAACTGATCAACGTGGCTGAGCTTTATGCCCGGCGCGCTGCAAGTGTTTCTCAGACACAATAAATGACAAAACACTGTTCGTGCGTCGGCGCTCGTTCGCGCCAATTGATTTGCCCGAAAAGCAGGAAACACATGACCCGCGGCGCAGCGCTTCAGCCGGGTCTGCACAGGGTTAACACGGGAATCACTTGTGCAATTCGTGTGTGACGCGTCTGTTGTGAAAATACCTTAACAGGCCGACAGAACTATGGGTGGCTGTTAGCTGCTGTGGCCAAAGTCGCTCTAAGATTTAAAACAATTGTTTATTACAATATAACAGACGTACGTTTATGATTACAGTCGTGACCAAAAGTTTTGAGAATGACACAAATATTAGATTTTCACAGGTTCTGCTGCTTCATTGTTTTTAGGTGTTTTCTCACATGTTTTTTACGGTTCACTGAAATACAATAACAAGCATTTCATGAGTATCAAAAGATTTTATTGACAATTACACTGAGTTCATGTAACAAGTCAATATTTGCAGTGTTGACCTTCTTTTTCAAGACCTCTGTAATTCTCCCTGGCATCAACTTCTGGACCAAATCCTGACTGAGGCCGTCCATTCTTCTATAATCAGTGCTTGGAGTTTGTCAGAATTTGTGTGTTTTTTTTTTTGTCCACCTCTTGAGGATTGACCACAAGTTCTCAATGGGGAGTTTCCTGGACTTAAAATCTTTATGTTTTGTTTCCCGAGTCATTTAGTTATAACGTTTGCTTTATGGCGAGGTGCTTCATCATGGAAAAGACTTTGTTCATCACCAAACTGCTCTTGGATGGGAGAAGTTGCCCTTGGAGGACATTTTGGTACCAAAATGTATATTTGTGTCATTCTCAAAACTTTTGGCCACGACTGTAGGTTACTTGCCATAAACGTCCATTTTAGAAATTTGTCAGATCAGCACTGATCTGACAAATTTCCCCACTCAGGGGGGACCCTGCTCTCCAGCGCACTGAGCCTCACAGTGGACCACTGCCCCAACAGCCTGAAAACCTTTGTCCAGACACATCGACTTATGTGTTATGTTGCTTTAATGAGAAAAAAAAATGTTTTACATGAAATGTGCCGCACTTCACCATGACCTCCCGGCACTATTGAATCTACAGATGTAAGATAACTTTATTTATATAGCGCTTTTCACAGACACATGTCCCCAAAGACACTTTACAGAGCATTAACACAGCATTCTTCATTCATTCCAGACCCGGTGGTGTAAACTCCTGTTGTAGACACAGCCGCCCCTCTGACCACCACCATCACTCACACACTCCACTTTCACACCTACAGGGCATGTTTTGGGTTGATGGGGGAAACCGGAGTGCCCAGAGGAAACTCATCCACACACAGGGAGAACATGAGTGACGCATGAGTGTTAGCCACTCAGCCACTGTGCCGCCAAGACGTAAGCTGCTATTGCATCAGCTTTTCTGCTGATAACATCATGAATATGTGGTGTTCTGGAACAGCTTTATGGTCTCTAAACTGTTCAGCTGTGCGGCTTTTGATTGGACACTATGTACAGTCAGGTCACCAGTTCTTCTGTAATCAGTCTTATGGGAAAAGGCTGCAATTGGCATCCATGTTTACATAGGACACAGCTGACAGTTTTACATGTGTTCATTATTACACAGTGAGGAACATTAAAAAGTCAGAAAGAACAACAAACAATATAATGATTCAGCACTAAAACTTTATTTTTCATTTGCATGTGCTGTTAGAACTGGGTTCAGCTTACTGTAGTACTTTCCGATGTAGATACCACTCTGCCATCTACAATTTTCTCCGTGACCAATATAACCTTGGTTTTGGTTTGTGTAGTGGAAGTGTGCACGCTGAAGGAAAAACAAACATTTAGCTCATTGTTTCTGACTAAAGCTCATGGTTAATGTGAGTCACCAGAGTCTCACCTTGCCTCTCCATCCAGCAGACGTCTGTACTCTGAGATTTCCATCTCCAGCCTGGTCTTAACATCAAGCAGGATGTTGTACTCCTGGGTCTGTTGCTCTATGTCTGCACGCAGGTGAACGAGCTGAGATTCGAGCTCCGTCACCTGCATCTGCATACTCTGGAGCTTCATGGAAAACCTCGCCTGTGTATCTGCTAAGGTTCCCTCAAGAGCCGCTTTCTGAAGGAATGAAATTAGACAGTGTGAAAGACACAGTCATGAATACATCTTACTTGTCCACCTCAACCAGTGACTTTACCATGCTGAGTTGTGACTGAAGCTCGATCTCCAGGCTTTGAACTGAGCGACGGTGTTCTGAGACTTCTGATTTGGAAACTACTAAGGTTTCCTTGTGGGTTGCTACTTCTTTATTAAGATCTTCTATCTGTAATTTATAAAATACAGGGTGTTTACAATTTACAAGAACAGTCATTTGAGAGCATGTATCACTGCTAAAGTCTTACTTTAGCATTGAACCATAGTTCAAGTTCTCTCTGGTTCTTGGTAATTACGCCCTCGTACTGTTCACGGATCTGTCTCATGAGCTCGCCCAGGTCTTGCTTAGGGCCAGGGTCCACCTCCACAGTAACATTTCCGGTCACTTGAAGCCTCAGGGCTGCCATTTCCTGTAGAGAATAAAATCCATTTATCAAAAATATTTTCTAGAATTAATCTAAATTCAAGATACAAAGGATGTTTTCTCCGCACACCTCCTCATGGTTCTTTCTGAGGTAAATCAGCTCCTCCTTGAGATTCTCAATCTGCATTTCAAGGTCGGATCTGGCCAAGGTCAGTCCATCGACCAACCTCTTCAGGCCTGCGATGTCTGCCTCCACTGACTGGCGCATGGTGAACTCGGTCTCATATCTTGGAAATTACAGAAACATTTAAATGTCTATCTGTGATGCTAAAAACAGCAAAGGTTGATGCTTACTTAGTTTTGAAGTCATCTGCAGCCAGCCTTGCATTGTCAATGGTGACAGAGATGCCTCCATTGATTCGAGTGGCATCCTGGATCTGTTAAGTATTGATGTTTTTGTAGATTATTTTATTACATAAAAAATATTATCTCTCTGATAATGAACATACCTTTGCCTGCAAGTCAGCAATGGTAATGAAGAATGCAGAGTAGTCTCGTGCTGAGGGAGAGACTTTACCCTCCAAGAACCGTTTGATCTTGAGGTCCAGATCAGTATTGGCAGCCTCAAGCTTGTGCACTTTGTCCAGGTAGCTGGCCAGACGGTCGTTCAGGTTCTGCATGGTCATTTTCTCATTGGCACTGATTAGAAAGTCATCTCCAAAGCCACCATCAACCACGCCGCAAAATGAACCACTACCTCCAGTGCCGATGCGAGAGGATGACCCAAAGCCACCATCAACCACGCCGCAAAATGAACCACTACCTCCAGTGCCGATGCGAGAGGATGACATCCTCAGACTACTGCCCCCACCATGGACACTGTGGGGGTACTGGCGCCCGCCGGCCCTGATACTTCCTCCACCGGTGGTGAAGGACTGCCTGGAGAAGGATGCGGTGGATGCCATTGTTGAAGTTTGCTCAGAGATCTGCCTGTCTTGGAGAGTAGAGCCTGAAGCAGACTGGACCTTCAGTCGTCTTTATATCCTGCTCTTCTCCAAAGCTCCCTCCCTCCTGTGTGGGCTGGAGCTTGTAGAACCACTTTTGGGGTGGGGCACCAACCTGTACTGGGCTGTCCCGCATATCATTCCTCGCTCAATTAGACACAAATTGCTTCTGGTAGTTAACACTTGGCACACTCACATTTGCTGGAATGGTCTTTTGTTTTTCTTGAAACAACATGCTTGAACTTTTACATCAAGCCAAAGCAAGAACAAGCTGATACTTGTCTTCTACTTTTGTTACATGCCCTTAAAGGATTACGCAATGATCAAAATTCAGCAAATAGTGCATATTAACACTATTTAACTTAATGAGCATTGATGTCATGGCAAAAAAAAATCATCTAATATATATTTGTGTGTTTTGGTCTTGGTGGCTGTGAGCTCAGTCCTACACATTTGTTGTATGTGGATTCATGCATGTGTTTCCGTGTGATAATTTTACAGTGCATCCTCGCTCTAGATGCATAAAATAAAATAAAAAATTTAGGGCAGCAATAACTGAGGGTTTTTAGATCTAACAACTCTCTATAGACATGTCTGCAATTTTTGGATAGCCAAAACCCAGCCCTGGTTTATCATCAAAAACACTAAATATATAATCACCTTATTCACACAGATTATGATGAATAACATCAATTAGATAATGCAGGCACGAGGGAATACTTTAATGTGATTTACAAAAATAATTTGCGGTTTCCCAGATCAAATGGGATCTTTTCTATATACTGCTAAATCCTGTCTTTTGTTTGACATTTTCACTCAATGGGAGCGGCACTCCTTGGAATGGAACGTTTAGTATGAATTTCCAACACTCAGTCAGGCTGCACATACTGATCACACTGCTGAAGGTATGTGTGATATTAAGGTGTGACCATGTTATCATTACAGCAGTGTGCACCTGCAGATATGCAGATAGGAGTGTACTAAATGGACTACATACATGCCTATGCAAAAAAGAAATAAATAATGCAGACAGCAAACTGAAATAATGATGAGCCAATAGAAGATGTCGTAATAGCAAAAGCCTCATAGACAGAAGTTTGTGAAACAACTGTGAAGTAGAACACTAATGTTTCGAAAAAAACAAAGTCGTGCACATTTCTAGGCTTTTAATTTTTAATGATGTATATTTTACAGCCTTTTGATAGTTTTTAATATAGAGAAATATTCTTATTTTACATATCTTTAAAGTGACGCTTTTGAAACTAAATGATCTTCAAACTGCATGATGTATTTGCTTTTGTCTGACAAATATTTGGCAGCACATGATATCGGGAGAATGTGGTTGATAAGAATTGACTCCATCGCCAAACAACAGTTCAGTGAAAGAAGTTTAATAATATCAGGATCCTCTGGAAACAGATGGTAAATCTAACGCATCATGAGGAGAGAAACATGTCATACTTACAGCATAGTAAATACTTGAGTGTGTCAGGTAGGGCAGTTTAATTTTTTATGAAACTGCACTAACAGTTTATGCTGTACAGGGTCTCCTTCAGTCCTCATATGGGTTTGAATCATGCTTATGCTCTATTCATTCTATCGAGAAATGTACAACCTGGGACAGTGGCAAATTACCGGCCCACGGGATAAGCAAAGTTCATAAATTACTCTATTTTCCTGACACTGACTGAGACTGAAAGAGAAAAGAAAGCGGAAAGGAAAGAAAGAGATAGAAAAGGCGCAAGTACAACAACAAACACTGAGATACAGATTTGCACAGGACAAGTATTATAGTGGCAGTGGCTGAGTGGCACTCATGCCTCACAGCAAGAAGGTCCAGGTTTGATCCCCGGGTCACTCAGGCCTTTCTGTGTGGTTTGCATGTTCTCACTGTGTCTGGATGGGTTTCCTCTGGGCTCCGGTTTCCCCCATCAACTGAAAACAAGCTAGCGCCCCTATAAACTGAAATCAAGGACCGTGACGTCGCCCAGTGCCCGGCCGAGCTCAGCCTGAAAGGAGACCCACAGAGGGGTCAGGTGCACAGAGGACTGGGTGGCAAACAGGGTCACCAGTCTATTCTGACATCCCTTTATTCCAACATGCCTATATTTAGACATACCACATGACGACATGTCTCTCTTTAGATGTGCTGGGTTTTGGACACTTTTTGGTATTGCTATTCCGACACGTCATTTATTTTGTTGAAAGAGTTGCGATCGTCTACCCAAGCGCGTCTCTCACTGTCCATGGTGCTGGGTGACAGGTTCGGTCACAGACGCAGACACATCTGCGTGACCACAAATTTGAAATTAAAAACAGCTCAAGGCCACCACAAACTACAGGATATTTAAGTCTTAAACGATTTTTAAACGTGCGACAATAATTGCACACCACAGACACGAGGCTGTGCAGGATATAAAGCTATGAGTGCGATGGCGTCAGCTGTTTCCTGTCTACAGTGAAACCACTCAGTCTGAGTGTTCAAAGATCAGAGCTCTGCACTTCTAGTTGACCCTCGAAGACCTACGTTATCGGATATGATAATGAGGAATATGCTTTATATAACTACGCAGAACTTTCTAACCGTAAAAGACAGAAACTTCCTTTTCCCCTCTGAAAGTGCAGACATAGAGGTTTCCGTACATTTCTGTGGCTTTATCCTACGTCACACTCACGCTGTGTGATGACGGGAGCAAAACGAGTGTCCAATAGGAACTTTGTTTTCCCCAAACTCATGCGCTCCGTCCATTTTGATCGAGCCAAACTTTGCCAAAGAGTGAAGTGAGTCAAGATGGTCGACTCCTCTGACTGTGTGTGTTTATAACGAGGGAAAAAGTCGCTCTAAGTGGAGTTAATTCTCACACACATGGAACATTACACATCTTGGTCTGTGTAATTTTGTTGCTATTTTTATTGAAAGGTTTATTTCAGTCCAAATGAACAAATCCAAATGTAATTTCCACCCTGGAAATGCAGAAGTGCTGTGGCTCTGGCCCTGGACCTGACAGGAGCTGTTTCCAGGACTGGACCAGGAAAGTCATGGAGCCACTGCACTTTTTTTGTTTTTAGGGCAATAAGGAGATTTTTTATTTACTTACAGACTTGAGATTTTGCATTTTTGTAGCTCAGGCCCTAAAATAAGCATTTTTTATGTCCAAAAAGTTGTTTCTACATGTTTGCTGTGTGTTTTGTATAAAAGAGTGAATTTTATTTTCTATTCCTCTATTTCTGGTCCTGTAGCTTTTCTCACAGCCTCATGACACAACTACAGCAGCAGATTGTGAAATAACAGGTTGGACTGAACAAAAGGAGGTAGAACACTTCATTAGGGGGTAAAAGGGGCAGTTTTAAAAGCAAAAAAATTAAGAAAGAAATCCAGGCATCCAGGAGAAATGTACTAAAACTGCCCTGAGGTCTTCAGGGGTTAAGACACAAGTCAAAACTGTGTTATTATTTGTGAAAAGTGGTGCAGTACTTCAGAATACTACAGGATTTTTAATGCACAGACGGTTGGAGATACAGTCCACAGGAAGTACAGTCATTATCTCTAATCTGCAGCTTCACCTCCGTGTGCTGTGGATGTAAACAAATACACGTGCTATTCTCACCTTTTTACTTTTAAAGAACGACTCAAACTGGATTAATAGGGCAGTTTTGTGGGCTGGATGTCATAATTTCCGGAGGACAAATTCTAGCATTCGACGGTGTGGCCCGCGGCACTTTGAAGGGCCGTCGTGGGCGTCTTCAGGACCCCCAACCGACACTTAGAAAAAAAAAAGTCTATGATGCTAATTAGACCTCAATGTCTAAATAGTGGGATAGAGGAATAACAGCATGTAACCCCCATGACCCAGCCGAATAAAGCAGAAGAAGATGGATAGATGGAGGTATTATAGTATAGTATTATAGTATAGTATTATAGTATAGTATTATAGTATTTATAGTATAGTATTATAGTATAGTATTATAGTATAGTATTATAGTATAGTATTATAGTATTTATAGTATAGTATTATAGTATAGTATTATCACTGGACGTCTCTGTTAGGTGAAATATAGCAGGTCATTTGCTGTTTAGTAAAGGTGTGTCGTGTACACAGAGTAAATCACAGACTCAGGTTTGTGCTCCGATTGTTGAGGTCTGTGCACGAGTCAGGAGGAGGGGCCAGTCCGACCATGACCGAGCAGATTTAGAACAGGATGGGGCAGTGTTAGAAAGTGTTTTTTGTTTTTTTTTAACTATTTTTATGCTTTATAGATAGTTTTCAAATTAATCCCATTTCTATTTGTCATTAGCCGCGACCTGGCCCTAGATAAATGGAAGAAAATTGAATGGATTATAGTATTATATAGCATTATAGTATAGTTTTATATTATAGTATCATCACTGGACGTCTGTGTTAGGTGAAATATAGCAGGTCATTTGCGATGGAATTTTTACTTTACAAACTACAGACATGGCACAAGATTAAGATCTCAGGCATCCTCCACAATTATTATAAATCACCAAAGGTCCACAGGTAAAACTGATCCCGTGTGAATAGGTGTTATGACACTGATGCTTTGCACAAGTCTGTGGCGCAACAGGCAGCGTCTGAATTTGCTGAGCTTTTGCCTGAGCCCCTCTGTAAATCCCCCTGGCACTTTTACAGTGTCACACGCACTGTCTACTTTTCATTTGAAGCTGGACACTTTCAGGTCCAAGTGCAAAGTTTTCTCAAGGCCGTAAAACAGGAAAAGTGAGATCTGCAGGAGAGATGATTTATGTGGGCGTAATTATCAGTCTGTATCAGGTCAGGTTAAGATAATAATGAGAGTGAACCTGTCATTCCTTAATGGCACACAGCATTGTTGGTTACGCTCCAACATCCTTGTGCCATAACTTAAACCCAAACTGGCACAGCAAAAAGCAACACCCTCTAACACCCTTCCAACGAATTTCCCTTGTAGATCAATAAAGTTTGTCTAAGTCTAAGACTTTGCCATGAAGAACTTTCTACTTCACCTAAAATAACACAACATTGATTCTCTTATTCTCTCATTTTGTCTTTGATTGATCAATAGTTCTGGTTGGCAAATCGTTTTTCCTCACTGATATTCTCTTGTGGCATTCCCTCCACACTTTTACAGCTGTTAAGTTTGTCACCAAGAGAGAGTTTCATGTTAAAGATGCACTAAGTAACTTTCCTGGTGGATGATATGCCATCTGTTTGTCTCTCTGAAGATGTTATTGCTCTGGAATGTTCCGCAGTGTGGCATTAACCTGCTTGTTTTTCAATCAATGGTTTAATCATTAAGTACTATTATCTATTTTTTTATGACAGTCATCAAACTGATACCATTGCTACTTTTTGACACCTCGGGGAACATTATTACCATATCACTGCTCAACCTTAATAGAAATGAATCAATCATCCAAGCACAATAGTTTACATGTTGTACATATTTCACTCATGAAGCAGACCTAATTACCTGCTTGTTCAAATAGCTGCAGTGAGCATTATACCTGTATACCTTTTTCACAACTCGCCACATTCACACAGACAATGAAGTGAAGTGCTTAAGGACACAACACAAAAGTATATTTTTACAGATGCATTGGTTTACTCAGGCCATACCAGCCTGTCAAAGCCTGATCCCGTCAGATCTCAGAAGCTCAGCAGGGCCTGGTTAGTACTTGGATGGGAGACACTGGGAAAATCAGGTGCCACAGGGGGGCGCCGGAAGCAAAAACTGTCGTTGTGTCCTTAGGCAAGGCACTTCACCCTCATTGCCTAGTATGAAAGTGGTGTGTGAGTGATGGTGGTGGTCGGAGGGGCTGATGGTGCAGATTTGCATCCTCGCTTCCATCAATCTGCCCCAGGGCAGCTGTGGCTACAATCGTAGCTTACACCACTGAGTGTGGAGTGAATGAACAACGATAATAAATAAATATATCCATAAGCAGCAGTGATTGGTCGTCGCATGCTCTACGCCGCGCCCATAAATGCCACGACCCCATAGACCGTATATATCGCTATTCGCTATTTTGTCCATCAAAAAAATCCTCTTCATAACATAGAGCCTGGCTCCAGATTCACTGCTGTAACCGTGAGCATCGTGAGCCTCATTTATGTGGCGCTGAATACTATGGGTGACGTCACACTCGCTTAGTCCACTTTTTATATACAGTCTATGCACAGCCCGTTAGCGGCGCACTAACCCTAATAACTGTAAACCCCAACCACGACTCTAACCTCTTGTCTTAAACAGAACTCTAACCTTAAACCTAATCATAGTCGTAACCCCAACCCAACACTGCCATTTTCCTACATTTTTACTTGTGCTGATTTTTCAAAGAATAAGTGAAGATGGCAGACTTCCGGTTTGTATAGGGGCCGGTTTGTATATTATTTTTTGCTCCTATTACCATGATGTCATCTGGCTACCAAATTTGGTTTGGCTACGTCAAAGTTTGCATAAGGACGTCCCGTGGGCGAGGACAGAGTTTTAATTAATAAACTTTTCTGTAATTACTGAACTTTTCTCTTTGATAAACTCAAGCTGTTTAGTAAAGGTGTGTCGTGTACACAGAGTAAATCACAGACTCAGGTTTGTGCTCCGATTGTTGAGGTCTGTGCACGAGTCAGGAGGAGGGGCCAGTTCAACCATCACCGAGCAGATTTAGAACAGGATGGGGCAGTGTTAGAAAGTGTTTTTTTTTTTTTTTTTTTACTATTTTTATGCTTTATGGATAGTTTTCAAATTAATCCCATTTTCATTTGTCATTAGCCGCGACCTGGCCCTAGATAAATGGAAGAAAATTGAATGGATTATAGTATTATATAGTATTATAGTATAGTATTATATTATAGTATTATAGTATAGTATGATCACTGGACGTCTGTGTTAGGTGAAATATAGCAGGTCATTTGCGGTGGAATTTTTACTTTACAAACTACAGACATGGCACAAGATTAAGATCTCAGGCATCCTCCGCAATTATTACAAATCACCAAAGGTCCACAGGTAAAATTAATCCCGTGCGAATAGGTCTTATGACGCTGATGCTTTGCACAAGTCTGTGGTGCAACAGGCAGCGTCTGAATTTGCTGAGCTTTTGCCTGAGCCCCTCTGTAAATCCCCCTGACACTTTTACAGTGTCACACGCACTGTCTACTTTTCATTTGAAGCTGGACACTTTCAGGTCCAAGTGCAAAGTTTTCTCAAGGCCGTAAAACAGGAAAAGTGAGTTCTGCAGATGAGATGATTTATATGGGCGTAATTATCAGTCTGTATCAGCTCAGGTTAAGATAATAATCAGAGTGAACCTGTCATTCATTAATGGCACACAGCATTGTTGGTTACGCTCCAACATCCTTGTGCCATAACTTAAACCCAAACTGGCACAGCAAAAAAGCAACACCCTCTAACACCCTTCCAACGAATTTCCCTTGTAGATCAATAAAGTTTGTCTAAGTCTAAGACTTTGCCATGAAGAACTTTCTACTTCACCTAAAATAACACAACATTTGATTCTCTTATTCTCTCATTTTGTCTTTGATTGATCAATAGTTCTGGTTGGCAAATCGTTTTTCCTCACTGATATTCTCTTGTGGCATTCCCTCCACACTTTTACAGCTGTTAAGTTTGTCACCAAGACAGAGTTTCATGTTAAAGATGCACTAAGTCAGACATGGGACCAAGTCACACATATGCAAGTCTCAAGTAAGTCAAGTATTTTTTTCTTGGGCAAGTCAAGTCTCGGGCTAAGTCAAGTCAAGTCGAGTCATGTAATTGATCAAGTCAAGTCCAAGTCAAGTCACCTTTGGCGTATTGTAATTTTAGTTGCAGAATGTGATCTTCATAAAGTGAAAGGCAATATAAGAAAGTTTAAGTAATCACCACTGGATAATGTGCCCCAACCTGTTGTCAAATATCTGTATTGTAAATACTCATGTTCAGTAAAACACATCTTAGATTCACACAAAATAGTGATAACAATTTTGTTCTTTAGTACAGCACACTTCCCTCACATGCTTTCTGTAACAGCTAAAACAAATAGCTTAATATTAAACTTTACACATTACATTTCTCCACACGTACACACACACACACACACACACACGCACATACACACACACACACACACACACACACACACACACACACACACACACACACACACGCACACACACATGCACACGCACACACACACACGCACACACACACACACGCACACACACACACACACACGCACACACACATACGCACACACACACACACACACGCACACACGCACACACACACACACGCACACACACACACACACACACACACACACACACACACACACACACACACACACACACACACACACACACACACACACACACACACACACACACACACACACACACACACACACACACACACACACTTCTTCTTCCGGGTTTTCACTTTCCTCCTCTGGGAATTCAGGCCTCTGGGATGTTGTATGAGTTTGCACCTCACATAGAATCAGATCTGGTTAAAGTTAAGATAAAAAAGGGCAATAAGGCCATGTTTCTTTTAATACTAAAACGTTACTTTAAAAACTATAAAATAAAAAAAAACTTACAAAAGAATAAATTCACACAATTGTCGTCTTTGGTGTCTTAATGATAAGATAGGATTCACACTGTTGCCAACTTTGATTTAGAGACTACTGGCATGACTTTTTGACCAAGTCATGTACAACGATCTCCATGCCTGTGAGAAGGACAGGATCCCCCTGAAGCTACCACACTCCCGCCAAGCGCGGAACGTGCCCTTTTGCCAACATTGCCAAGTTCTATGCAGACTGAGACTGTTGGCAAAGACAAGTTTTGATCACAGTGCATGTGTCCTCCTCAACTTTGCCGCTTTGCCTAGCAGTATGTTCAGCTACCTTATTTTATCAATTGTACAGCCCGTTTACCCATAGCTCCTAGATCAAGATGCCTGGCTTGTCTTTCTTGCGCTGTCAGTTGTATGGTAGACTACGCATATCAGAGGAACTATCACAAATGCATTATTTTAATTCAAACATACGGCAGTGTTTTTAACAGTAAATGAATGAAGCATCACTGACGCAAGTTACACTAACCTCTCGTCTCATTGTAAGAATTTCGCAATGACGCCCTGTGCAGCGGCTAAAGCGGCTATATTAGCTAACAATTAGCTAAAGAGTTTGTAGCTGCTAATCGTACTTACTGGGCAGAATGGCTCTTCAAATGGCGTATGAAATTTGACGTGGTGGTTTGGCTGTTCGAAATTTTTGCGTGGCAAATCTTGCACTCGGCAGTTCGCCGTTTACCGTCTTGATTGAAGTCTTTGAAGCCAAATGTTATTACTGTCGGAGGGGCTGACATGTCAACAGGACAACGTGAACTGGACAACGTGTGCGTGTGGGCTCGAGGTGTGCTGCATAAGGACAACGTGTGTGTGTGGGCTGGAGGTGTGCTGCATAAGGACAACGTGTGCGTGTGGGCTCGAGGTGTGCTGCATAAGGACAACATGTGCGTGTGGGCTCGAGGTGTGCTGCATAAGGACAACGTGTGCGTGTGGGCTCGAGGTGTGCTGCATAAGGTCGCCCCGGCAGAGTGGGCGTGGCGTCACAGCATTTATCTGCCCGCATTCATGAGTTCGGCGAACATTAAATAATGAAAACAGACATTTATAGCCTACAATTTATATTGAAAACATGATGTGAACACACACGTCATTCAAGTCATCGTGTCTGAAGTCAAGTCAAGTCCCAAGTCCTGTACTTCCAAGTCCGAGTCAAGTCTCAAGTATTTCACTTTTTGTCGGGTCAAGTCACAAGTCATAAAAACAGCGACTCGAGTCGACTCGAGTCCAAGTCACTAAGTCTCAAGTCCCCATGTCTGCACTAAGTAACTTTCCTGGTGGATGATATGCCATCTGTTTGTCTCTCTGAAGATGTTATTGTTCTGGAATGTTCCGCAATGTGGCATTAACCTGCTTGTTTTTCAATCAATGGTTTAATCATTAAGTACTATTATCTATTCTTGTATGACAGTCATCAAACTGATACCATTGCTATTTTTTGACACCTCGGGGAACATTATTACCTTATCACTGCGCAACCTTAATATGAATGAATCAATCATCCAAGCACAATAGTTTACATGTTGTAAATCTTTCATTCATAAAGCAGAGCTAATTACCGGAGGCGCCGGAAGCAAAAACTGTCGTTGTGTCCTTAGGCAAGGCACTTCACCCTCATTACCTAGTATGAAAGTGGTGTGTGAGTGATGGTGGTGGTCGGAGGGGCTGATGGTGCAGATTTGCATCCTCGCTTCCGCCATTCTGCCCCAGGGCAGCTGTGGCTACAATCGTAGCTTACACCACTGAGTGTGGAGTGAATGAACAACGATAATAAATAAATATATCCATAAGCAGCAGTGATTGGTCGTCACATGCTCTACGCCGCGCCCATAAATGCCACGACCCCATAGACCGTATATATCGCTATTCGCCATTTTGTCCATCAAAAAAAATCCTCTTCATAACATAGAGCCTGGCTCCAGATTCACTGCTGTAACCGTGAGCATCGTGAGCCTCATTTATGTGGCGCTGAATACTATGGGTGACGTCACACTCGCTTAGTCCACTTTTTATACAGTCTATGCACAGCCCGTTAGCGGCGCACTAACCCTAATAACTGTAAACCCCAACCACGACTCTAACCTCTTGTCTTAAACAGAACTCTAACCTTAAACCTAATCATAGTCGTAACCCCAACCCAACACTGCCATTTTCCTACATTTTTACTTGTGCTGATTTTTCAAAGAATAATTGAAGATGGCAGACTTCCGGTTTGTATATTATTTTTTGCTCCTATTACCATGATGTCATCTGGCTACCAAATTTGGTTTGGCTACGTCAAAGTTTGCATAAGGACGTCCCGTGGGCGAGGACAGATTTTTAATTAATAAACTTTTCTGTAATTACTGAACTTTTCTCTTTGATAAACTCAAGCTGTTTAGTAAAGGTGTGTCGTGTACACAGAGTAAATCACAGACTCAGGTTTGTGCTCCGATTGTTGAGGTCTGTGCACGAGTCAGGAGGAGGGGCCAGTTCGACCATCACCGAGCAGATTTAGAACAGGATGGGGCAGTGTTAGAAAGTGTTTTTTGTTTTGTTTGTTTTTTAACTATTTTTATGCTTTATGGATAGTTTTCAAATTAATCCCATTTTCATTTGTCATTAGCCGCGACCTGGCCCTAGATAAATGGAAGAAAATTGAATGGATTATAGTATTATATAGCATTATAGTATAGTTTTATAGTATAGTTTTATATTATAGTATCATCACTGGACGTCTGTGTTAGGTGAAATATAGCAGGTTATTTGCGATGGAATTTTTACTTTACAAACTACAGACATGGCACAAGATTAAGATCTCAGGCATCCTCCGCAATTATTATAAATCACCAAAGGTCCACAGGTAAAACTAATCCCGTGTGAATAGGTCTTATGACGCTGATGCTTTGCACAAGTCTGTGGCGCAACAGGCAGCGTCTGAATTTGCTGAGCTTTTGCCTGAGCCCCTCTGTAAATCCCCCTGGCACTTTTACAGTGTCACACGCACTGTCTACTTTTCATTTGAAGCTGGACACTTTCAGGTCCAAGTGCAAAGTTTTCTCAAGGCCGTAAAACAGGAAAAGTGAGATCTGCAGGAGAGATGATTTATGTGGGCGTAATTATCAGTCTGTATCAGCTCAGGTTAAGATAATAATCAGAGTGAACCTGTCATTCCTTAATGGCACACAGCATTGTTTGTAACATCCTTCCTGTAGCCTTGTCTGTTTGGTCTTAAAATGTCTACGTGACTGATTTTTTTCCGCAATTTTGTCGGTCAAAAAAATCCTATTCATAACATCGAGCCTCATTTGAGCAGCGCTAAACACTATGGGTGACGTCACACTCACTTAGTCCACTTCTTTTACACGGTCTCTGCCACGTATGCACTGGGTGTGCAAACTACATCGGCAAATTGCAAGTTTTGCATCTCCGTGTGCAGCAGAATTCCCCAAAACACTCGTGTAAATGTGGAATAAGAGTGAGAATGGAAACGCACTTTTGTGTTTTTGCTTCAAACCGTTTCCATGTAAACGTGGCCTAAGACTTTGCCATGACGAACTTTCTATTTCACCTAAAATAACACATTTGATTCTCTTATTCTCTCATTTTCTCTTTGTTTGTAGATTAATGCCATACTGTGGCACATTCCAGGACATGTCCACAGAAACAACCCCCAGAAAGGTTTCATAGGGCACCTTTAAAATACTCTTGTGTTCAAAGCAAATAAACAAAATAATAACTGTGCACTGATCTTTGACCGACATGAATGAAAGTTCAGCTTTGAACTGTGGCCAAGCACAATAGATTAACAGTTTGGAAATGTTTAATGTTTGAGTCAGAAAACTATTACCTGCTTGTTTAAACAGCTGCAGTGAGCTTATTGTGAGCTGCAGTGTTGCTCAATAGTCGGCATTTCTTGGATAAAAAAGGGGCTGACAAGTTACCTGAAGTGAAAAGTTCCACCTGATATTTACTTTGCTTTTTCAGGCTTTAAGTGAAAAATGCAAACTTCAAAATAAAACCTCCTTTTGAAGCAGGAGGTCTGCCACTGCTGCCCGTGTGGTGTCTGAAGGTAAACTTTATCTCCTATTTGATCCGACACCAACAGGGACGTCTCATTGGCAAGGACAGATTTTTGCATTGTCGCCATGGCAACACAATGTAAATGGGGTGTGGGCGTCATTGAGTTTTTTAATCGAGACCATGTCACAAATGTGCATAGCAAATGTTGTATCTCTATGACAAATAAAATGTTATTGTTCCATGGAAATTGTCTAAAGGCGCCGCTATAGCACCTGTTTTTATTCTGTTACTCATTATTCTGCGGAATTAAGATAAGATAAAATAAGATTGACTTTTTTGTCCCCAGGGGGAAATTTGTTTTGGGCACTGCAGCTTAAAAACACAGTTTCACTTCATATATTACACAACAGTCACAAGATCCATGTGGCACATTTGTGCACTGCACAACCAAAAAGTGTCCAAAACATTGCACTAACCCCATTTCACCGATAATTATTGCACAGATAATTATTGCACAGATAATGATTGCACTAGCTCTATTGCACAAAGATTTTTGAAATTATTGCACTATTAAATAAAGTGACTAAGTGCACCTTTGTTGTGCAGATTTGTTCAGTGCAACAGAAGTGGCACAAATTGAAAGTTTAAATCTGTTCCTCTTAAACTTAGGCGTCGATAGCGTCGCCTGATGGAGGATTTCATATTCACCTGCAGCAGGTGAGAGGGTTTCCCACAATCCCACTGGCCTGAGCGAGCACAGACTTTTGAAAAACGTCCTGCAAAGAAGCAAACTCTTTCCTGACAATCGCCTTCATGGCCTCGTTTACCAGTTTTCCAAGTTTAGTTTTGCTTTGGACGGTTAAAGAGCCGAACCAGGCGACCGAACTGTGGCGGATCAAACTCTCCAAAACAGCAGAATAAAAACAATGCTGTTTTTGGAGATTTTTAGAGAATTTTATGTTCATTTTTTCTTCATTTTTCGCCGTGGGTGTGTGCCTGGACGGCTGAAATATAACACAGAAATGAGTTTGTAGTTAAATGTTTGGTACAAAATGAGTTCACAAATCACATAAGCTTCAAAAAATATAATGCAGCACATCTTCAAATCTCCCACGTTTTTAATCAAACACCGCAGCATTCTCCCATTAGTGTGTAGTGTTATTCTTGTTTTCTTCTGTTTTCCTGTGTCCTGGTTTTCCTGACCTGATGGCAGATTCTCACCAGTGATTCCAAACTCAAGTCTGGACAGATTTATGGATAAATATTACTCATTATTTTCCGTATTATTTTGCATGTTACTTTTTCTTTCCTAACATGTGTGGCCTTACCGTCCTGTAAAAGCCTGATCCCGTCAGGGCCTGGTTAGGACTTGGATGGGAGACACTGGGAGTTCCAGGTGCCACAGGGGGGCGCCAGTCACAAAAACTGCTGTTGTGTCCTTAGGCAAGACACTTCACACTGCCTTGTATGAAAATGATGTGTGTGTGTGTGCCAGGACTCCTTTGAGATTAGTGAACTCAGTGGGACTTTCCTGGGTAAATAAAGGTTAAATAAAAAAAACTTTGTTTTTTTTGGTCTTGGGGCCGTTGCACAGTTTATCAGTCAAACTATAAATGTAAAACTAATTTGAGATGAATGAGTCTGGTGAAGGGGAAGGGACTTGTTTGTTCATTATTTTACAAGTTGTTAAACGGCAAATTGCTCTGAAACAAAATAATAGTACAATATTTGCATAATGTGTCCCAAAATGATGACACAACTCTGCTGAAGCCTTTATCTTTACCTTCAGAAAGTGAAAAGATGGTGAAATCACAGCAATGGTGTCCAGTAAACCAGGCTGATATTTGCACTTTTTAGTGTGTATGGATAATTAGCCTTAAATCTCCAGCACAGGCCGATATTTTCTAAAGAATTACCCACAAAGCTGTGTTTAAAGAGCCCAGATTTCACTATTCTCTGATCTGTCTTCTAATGTAGCTTTCTCATCACAAACAGACCTGGAGTTACAAGTTTTACAGACTTCTCTGAAACTGGGGGCGTTTCACAGTTTATTGTCACTCAAGCTAACGATTTGTTAAACGGCAAATTTGCTCTGAAACATAATAGTGTAATAGTTATTTGAATAATGTGTCCCAAAGTGACAACACAACTCCAGTGGCGGCTGGTGGTATACATTTTGGGGGGGCGCATAGGCCAAAATTATAAATATAAATATGTTTTTAAACTTCATGATCTCAATCCTGGAATGGCAAATTACGGTGGAGTGAAAAACACTCTTTTTTTTCCAGATCATTTTTGGATAGTGATAAAAAGTTGCCGACACATTCAGTGAGTAACAAACCAAAAAAAATTAGACATTTAGAAGCAAATCTTCAGTCTCCACAACGGACCTGAATAAATGGAGGAATATCGGCTGTAATCACACAAAAAAAACTGAGGTTACCAAACATCAGGAGTTTCAGACCCACACACCTTTTCCGAAGCTTCTGTCATAAGTTTTCCAAGTCTCTCCACAGTCTGGGAGTGTCCTGGATCATGGTCAAAGTGTCGTCGATATGTGCGGGTCTGAAAATCCTGATCATTTATTCGAGCTCGGTTGGATTCAAGATAAAAAATGGAAAAACTTGATACAAAATCTCACCATAGTCTGTAGATCACACATACTTGACTTTTTCTATGTTTTTATTACTCGTACTGTTAGTCGTTAGTTTTATCAATGGTAAAATAAGTTTAGACATTTTACATCATTTTTTTTCAGCGTTTGCAATTTTTCATTTGAAAATGGTGAAATTTGATACCAAAGACTAACATGATTTTTACATACAAAGAGTTTACCTGTGTTTTCCTTTAAAAGATTTGGTTCCTAACAGTTACTATGTTAGTTTGGACGCATTCATTTTGTAAAAATAAAATAATTTGTTTAGTAACTGTGTTTAGTGACCTGTTTTTTGTGATTATAGCCCATATTCCTCTGTTTATTCAGTTCCACTGTGGAGACTGAAGATCTGCTTCTAAATGTCAAATTTTTTTTTGTTTGTTACTCACTGAATGTGTTTTCACTCCACCCTATTGCCAATCTCTACTAAACTAAAGGTCAAAGTTGTTCACAACTTCTCGTAAGTGATCACATGTTGGTTTCTTTGTTCAGTTAAGCTTCGTGTTACTTTAGTGGACACTGAGTCACGGGCTACACTCCCACTAAGTCACTTGCCCTTCAGAGCACTATCACAGCACAATCAGCAAATTGCGTGTGAAATGTTGGTGTATTGTTCTGTATCATTTTTTGTAAATGTCAAACAGGAGGCGTGGATGAAGTGGGCCTGTGGGCGGAGCCTTGTACAGGCTCATACTGCTCATGTAAGGACAAACATTCATTCTAAAGGAAAAGCTCATTTCTGTCCCATGAATGTGACTTCTTTATTTTGATATGTTGATGTTTGTGATGACGGCGACATTCATGGCAGCAGAGTGGCTGTTTGCACTGAGCAGTTTCAGAAACGTTTTGTTTTTTTGAGCTCAGTTTTTAACATCATATCTTGGGGTTTTAACCAATTATTTATCATTTTGAAAGCATTTTTTGTTTACAGCATTTTTTCACACCTGCTTAAAACTTTTGCACAGTTCTGTAATTCTCTTATCTTTGAATCTTTTGACAGCCCGACTAAGGCCACAACAGAACGCCACTTGACATGGCTTCTGTTTCAGCTTGTGGGTTCACTCCTTCAACACTGACGATGGGAATTAGGTTTTGGGCGGTGTCCAAATTTTGATCCGATTAAACCTTCTCAGCGTTTTCCCGGGGTTTACGGTTTTACTGTGACTAATTCAGAATTATTTAGTAGCTGCTCCTAAACCCTTCAGAAACAGAGTCGCAGCTTTATATCTGAAGATGAGGCACAAGTTCTGATCAAACCAAACTTTGCAGCGCGTTCGATCACATCAGCATCAGAGCACGAGCTGTTTTTATCAGCGCTTGTACTGTATGCAAATTAGCTGTATGCAAATGAGCTGTATGCAAATGAGCCATGCGCTTTGAAGTTTGGTTTGTGTCAAACGTAAACAAATGTGCCAAAGCTGCATTAAACACATTATTCCTCAGAGTCTAGAATGAGGAGGAAATGCAGAGCGGTGCAGAGGACCAATCACAGCCCTTATGTCTGCGTCGTTTTGAGGCATTGTTAGAAAGTTTGGGAGGTGCAGGTCGGACGCTGTGCGTAGGAGCCGCACGTCCACACAAACACGTTTGGATCAGAACCATAAATTGTTCTTTACCGTCTCCTCCGTGAAAGTCTGACTTCGCCCTCGGGAACTTTCTCCTCTTCAGCCTCGTCCCCTCTCGACTCTCGGCTTCAATAAAACGTCTCCATCACAAACTTTTGGGCTCAACGTCGCACACGAAGCGTCAGTCAGGTTTTTTTCTTCTTCCTGCTGCGTGTGGATGGAAATCTCCGAGCGGAACCATGTTTGAAGAGGAGAGAGAGCGGAGGGAGAAAGTCCTGCTGTGGTTTTAGGTCCTTATGCTTTTGGTCCTTTTTTTTAATGATGCTAATGAGACTGATACCGCTGCTACTTTTTGATACCACCGGATACCGTATTACCGTCCAACCGTAATGGGAGATGCTGTTGGTCAAAGAGAGGCGCATCCAGAAGCATCAAACAGAACGCGTTTGATGAGGCCTTCAAAAACCACTCGTGGAAAATAAACCTTGTCTCTCCGTCGCTCTGAACCTCTCCTCCTCCAGCCCTGACTCTGCTCCTCCGGCCTTTTGTGGTACGTGACGGGATCAATAAAAAGTGTAGCGTTAGCATAGGGTCGATAGCAGTCGTCTGGTGCAGCCGGCGGTCGATGAGGCAGATGCACCCAGGGCTGGAGCAGTAACAATCAGGCCCCGTAGACACGCCTATGCGTCCCTCTGGAACGGCGCCACCATTAGCACACGATTGCGGAGCTGGTCAAACGCTCGATAACGCTTCACCTGCCATAATCATAAAAGTCTGTTCTTTACGGTGGTTTCGCAGAGTTTGTGGACTGGAAATCACCACAGGCTGAAGAGGGACGATTGAAATACAGTCGGAATAAAAATGCTGCTCAAATTGTGTTTTTAAAGGAACTATATTTAAGATCAGACTTTAAAGGTCCTGTATTATGCACAACTGACTCTCGTGAGCTTTAAGTCATGTTAGAATGTTGTTATGTCATCAAAAAACAGACCTGGAGCTGTGTTTTGTTTCATTCCCAGGTGTTTGAGTACCGTAAAATACCAGATAAGAGCCGGGTTCCAATTAACCAAGAGTCCAGCGCGGCGGGCCCTAGAGGCGTAAAGCGGCGGGTCCCAGAGGCGGGTCCCAGAGTCCTGCGCGGCGGGTCCAAGAGTCCTGCGCGGTGGATCCCAGAGTCCAGCGCGGCGGGTCCAAGAGTTCTGCGTGGTGGGTCCAAGCGTCCAGCGGTGTGGGTCCAAGAGTCCTGCGCGGTGGGTCCCAGAGTCCAGCGTGGTGAGTCACAGAGTCCAGCGGGGTGGGTCCCAGAGTCCAGCGGGGTGGGTCCAAGAGTCCAGCGTGGTGGGTCCCAGAGTCCAGCGTAGTGGGTCCCAGAGTCCAGCGTGGTGGGTCCCAGAGTCCAGCTTGGTGAGTCCCAGAGTCCAGCGTGGTGGGTCCCAGAGTCCAGCGGGGTGGGTCCCAGAGTCCAGCGGGGTGGGTCCCAGAGTCCAGCGGGGTGGGTCCCAGAGTCCAGCGTGTCGGGTCCCAGAGTCCAGCGTGGTGGGTCCCAGAGTCCAGCTTGGTGAGTCCCAGAGTCCAGCTTGGTGAGTCCCAGAGTCCAGCGTGGTGGGTCCCAGAGTCCAGCGTGTCGGGTCCCAGAGTCCAGCGGGGTGGGTCCCAGAGGCCGGTGGCGACAGGTAGAGGAGCGCCTCGAGTGAAGAACTGTTTGGGCTTAAACTGTGAATTTTGGTGCGTGATCGTGAGACAGTGAATGGCATATCATGCCTAATGAACTGCTTTAAAGTTGAGTGTGATTTGTGCAACACTGAACCATATTCAAGGACTTATTTCTCCTCGCAAACCTACCTGTCACGATGAGGAAGTGGGGGCTATATGTGCTGTTTGTGCTATGGCTAACCTCTGGAACCCTGCTCGCATTGAAAGCTAGAGCGAAAACTTTGCGCTACAGTCGGGAGGATTTGCTACTTTTGCGGGATGTGGACTATTCTATCCCAGCGGATCTACAATTCTTCGCTGAGATCTTCCCGAACCGATACGGAACCGGGAGCAAAACTAACAGCTCGGCCCGACGTAGGAGGCGGGGGAGAAGGGGTGGAGTGAGGCAGAGACTGAAGAGGCTCACCGGTACATCAAAAAGCCCTCCCCTCCCCTCTATTTTGCTCGCAAATGTCCGCTCGCTCCGTAACAAACTGGATGAACTACACGCCAATGTCTCGTGCCAGTGGGCATATAAGGATGCTGGGCTAATCTGCGTCACGGAGACCTGGCTTGATAGCACCATCGCGGATGCACAGCTCTCGCTTAGCGGCTTCGGGTCTCCTGTGCGCCTGGACCGGGACACTGTGAGCAGCCAGAAGAGGCACGGGGGCGGAGTCTGTGTATATGTCAATCAGGCTTGGAGCAGAGCTGCTACTGTCACTGACTCGAGTTGTACACCCGATGTGGAGCTGCTTGCTTTGACTTTTAGACCCAAGTACCTTCCACGAGAGTTCGGACAATTTGCGCTGGTACTTGTGTATATCCCTCCATCAGGCAATGCCACGCGCGTCTGAAGCCATTACGTCATGTGTGCAACGGCTCGAGAGCGCGTCTCCTGACTCTCCTGTGTTAGTTTTAGGGACTTCAATGGTTGCAGATTAAATAAGACTCTTCCTACTTACCACCAGTATGTGTCCTGTGCCACCAGGGGCGACAAAACAATTGACCTCTGCTATGGCAATTTAAAGGATGCATACAGATCTTATAAAAAACCTCCTCTCAGTACTGCAGACCATAATGTTGTCCACCTAGTCCCAGCATACCGCACTAAACTACAGAGAGAGGGTGTAGTTAAGAAGCAGGTCAAACTGTGGGACACGGAGGCCCAGGAGAAACTTCAGGGCTGTTTTGACTGCACACTGTGGGAGGTGCTCACAGAGGGTTGCAGTTTAGAAGAGGCTACTGATGTTGTAACATCATACATCACCTTCTGTGAAAACATGCTGGTCCCCATGAAAACTGTGAAAGTGTTCTCAAACAATAAGCCGTGGATAACCAAATCACTAAAATCTACTTTGAATGAAAAGAAAATAGCATTTAACTCAGGCAATTGGATCGAGGGCAAACTTATTCAAAACAGACTCAATAAAGAAATTAAATCTGCCCAAAGGACATATAAAGAAAAGGTCGAGAGGCTTTTTCGCAAAGGGAAAACTAAGGATGCCTGGCAGGGTGTCAAAATGCTAGCTGGTTTTCCCACATCCTCACCATCTGGACTTCCTGCTGAGGTGTGTATTAGCATGTCGGAGGACCTCAATAACTTCTACTGCAGGTTTGATCAGTGTGACTTCACACAGGAGAGGGAGGAGCTCTCTGCAGAGCTCTCCTCCATGATCCATTCCTTTGCTAACCTGCAGCTGCAGTCAGAGGATGTGGAGCTCATTTTGAGACGGACAAAACCCAGCAAGGCTCCTGGACCAGATCAGATCTGTGGGCGCCTTTTAAAGGTTTGCAGCAGTCAACTGGCCGGGGTCCTGTGCTCACTGTTCAACGGCTCCCTGGCTGAACATTCCATCCCCTCCATCTGGAAATCCTCCATCATCTGCCCTGTGGCTAAGAGGAGCAATCCCACCACCAACAACGACTATCGACCTGTAGCTCTGACGTCACTGGTCATGAAGAGCTTTGAGAGGCTCGTCATGGCCCAGCTGCAGGCCGATGTTGGTGTGCACTCTGACCCACTACAGTTTGCATACCGGCCGCACAGGGGTGTAGACGATGCAATGCTGACCCTGCTGCATGAGACCATCTCTCACCTGGAAAAGCCAAAATCCCATGTCAGCCTCGTCTTTGTGGACTTCTCAAGTGCATTTAACACAGTGCAACCACATCTCATGGGAAGAAAGCTGCTTCAGATGAATGCCAACCCCCACCTCATTCTCTGGGTCCTCTCCTTCCTTACGGAAAGGGATCAGAGGGTCAGGGTCAATGGTCACCTCAGCACTGTCAGGACAATATCCACCGGTTCCCCCCAAGGCTCAGTGATCTCTCCACTTCTTTTCACTTTGTACACGAATGACTGCAGGAGCACCACTCCAGGAATAACATACATCAAGTACTCGGACGACCCAGTAATCATGGACACTACTAACACTGACGGACGGCTACAGACAGAACTAGACTTTTTCACTTTGGTGCAGGAATAATTGTTTGGACTTAAATGTTTCAAAAACCAAAGAAATGGTCATTGTGTTCCATCATGGACTCATCACCTCTCCTACACTCACTGTTAACAACGAAGCAATAGAAAAGGTTCACTCATACAAATATCTCGGCACCATAATTGATCACAAAATCACTTTTCAACTGAACACTGAAAACATTTTCTCCAAATGCCAACAACGCCTTTTCTTTCTCCGTAAACTTCGTAAACTACAGGTTCACCAATCAATTCTTGCAGTTTTTTACAAATGCTTTATACAGTCCATCCTCACATTCAATATCACAGCCTGGTTTGGTTCACTCAGTCTCACTCATCGCAACACACTCAACAGAATCGTTAAAATCAGCAGTAAACTCATAGGACAGCAGCAAGAGTCACTCACCACCATCTACAATGACAGAGTCTTGAGAAAGGGCACACAGATCTCCACAGACAGCTCACACACTCTTCACTCACTCTACAGTCTGTTACCATCAGGACGGAGGTTCAGGTCCCTCTCACTTAAAACTAAGAGGGCCACGTCCAGTTTTATTCCCTCCTCCATTCGCCTGTTAAATGGCTGATGAAGCCACATGGGCAGCTAATTTGCATTGGGGAAGTGAGAGGTGCTGTTATGGATGTATTCTTTTATTGATCTATTTATTATTATGCATTTGATGTGTGCTTGATGTGTGATGTGAATGTGCTTTTTTATTAATGTTTGTGTGGAGTCTTCACTTGTGCTGGTGCTCTGTCTGCAAACGAAGTTCCTAACGGATAAATAAAGTTATTTGAATTGAATTGAATTGAGAGTCCAGCTTGGTGAGTCCCAGAGTCCAGCGTGGTGAGTCCCAGAGTCCAGCTTGGTGAGTCCCAGAGTCCAGCGTGGTGGGTCCCAGAGTCCAGCGGGGTGGGTCCCAGAGTCCAGCGGGGTGAGTCCCAGAGTCCAGCGGGGTGAGTCCCAGAGTCCAGCGCAGCGTCCAGAGTCCTTCACGACAGGTATTTTATTTTATTTTATGGTAAAATGGCTCCGTAAAGATTGTGTTTAAAGTTCAGCAGGACGTCTGTTTGTGAGGAAAATGGGCGTGTCTTTGCATCGTTTCACATGGTGTTTGTTTTTACCGTTGATGTTAAAATCATTTTTGTGGAAATGTTACACCTTTGCTTGGTATGTTCCACAGTGATTAATATCAACTGTTCAATGAGGAATGCAGGTGGCAGAAAGAACACATATTATTAAAGATTCCAAAGAAGGGCGAGATTTGCTGTGGAATATTCCAGGCAAACACCTGCACGAAAAACTCCAGAGTGCAGTTTTAACATGTCAAATGAACAGTGAATCCAATCCACTTTATTTATACAGAACATTTTATGTCCTGTGTGGTGGGTCCCAGAGTCCAACATGGTGGGTCCCAGAGTCCAGCGTGATGGGTCCCAGAGTCCAGCGTGGTGAGTCCCAGAGTCCAGCGTGGTGGGTCCCAGAGTCCAGCGTGGTGGGTCCCAGAGTCCAGCGTGGTGGGTCCACGAGTTCTGCGTGGTGAGTCCCAGAGTCCAGCGTGGTGGGTCCCAGAGTCCAGCGTGATGGGTCCCAGAGTCCAGCGTGGTGAGTCCCAGAGTCCAGCGTGGTGGGTCCCAGAGTCCAGCGTGATGGGTCCCAGAGTCCAGCGTGATGGGTCCCAGAGTCCAGCGTGGTGGGTCCCAGAGTCCTGCGGGGTGAGTCCCAGAGTCCAGCGTGATGGGTCCCAGAGTCCAGCGCAGCGGGTCCACGAGTTCTGCGTGGTGGGTCCCAGAGTCCAGCGTGGTGGGTCCCAGAGTCCAGCGTGGTGGGTCCCAGAGTCCAGCGTGATGGGTCCCAGAGTCCAGCGCAGCGGGTCCACGAGTCCAGCGTGGTGGGTCCCAGAGTCCAGCGTGGTGAGTCCCAGAGTCCAGCGTGATGGGTCCCAGAGTCCAGCGCAGCGGGTCCACGAGTTCTGCGTGGTGGGTCCCAGAGTCCAGCGTGGTGGGTCCCAGAGTCCAGCGTGATGGGTCCCAGAGTCCAGCGTGGTGAGTCCCAGAGTCCAGCGTGGTGGGTCCCAGAGTCCAGCGTGGTGGGTCCCAGAGTCCAGCGTGGTGGGTCCACGAGTTCTGCGTGGTGAGTCCCAGAGTCCAGCGTGGTGGGTCCCAGAGTCCAGCGTGGTGAGTCCCAGAGTCCAGCGTGGTGAGTCCCAGAGTCCAGCGTGATGGGTCCCAGAGTCCAGCGCAGCGGGTCCACGAGTTCTGCGTGGTGGGTCCCAGAGTCCAGCGTGGTGGGTCCCAGAGTCCAGCGTGATGGGTCCCAGAGTCCAGCGTGATGGGTCCCAGAGTCCAGCGTGGTGAGTCCCAGAGTCCAGCGTGGTGGGTCCCAGAGTCCAGCGTGGTGGGTCCCAGAGTCCAGCGTGGTGAGTCCCAGAGTCCAGCGGGGTGAGTCCCAGAGTCCAGCGGGGTGGGTCCCAGAGTCCAGCGGGGTGGGTCCCAGAGTCCAGCATGATGGGTCCCAGAGTCCAGCGTGTCGGGTCCCAGAGTCCAGCGGGGTGGGTCCCAGAGTCCTGTGGGGTGAGTCCCAGAGTCCAGCGAGGTGGGTCCAAGAGTCCAGCGTGTCGGGTCCCAGAGTCCAGCGTGTCGGGTCCCAGAGTCCAGCGTGTCGGGTCCCAGAGTCCAGCGGGGTGAGTCCCAGAGTCCAGCGTGGTGGGTCCCAGAGTCCAGCGGGGTGGGTCCCAGAGTCCAGCGGGGTGGGTCCCAGAGTCCAGCGTGTCGGGTCCCAGAGTCCAGCGTGTCGGGTCCCAGAGTCCAGCGGGGTGAGTCCCAGAGTCCTGCGGGGTGGGTCCCAGAGTCCAGCGTGTCGGGTCCCAGAGTCCAGCTTGGTGAGTCCGAGAGTCCAGCGCAGCGTCCAGAGTCCTTCACGGCAGGTATTTTATTTTATTTTATGGTAAAATGGCTCCGTAAAGATTGTGTTTAAAGTTCAGCTGGACGTCTGTTTGTGAGGAAAATGGGCGTGTCTTTGCATCGTTTCACATGGTGTTTGTTTTTACCGTTGATGTTAAAATCATTTTTGTGGAAATGTCACACCTTTGCTTGGTATGTTCAGCAATATGTGATTAAGATCAACTGTTCACTGACGAATGCAGGTGGCAGAAAGAACACATGTTATTAAAGATTCCAAAGAAGGGCGAGATTTGCTGTGGAAAATTCCAGGCAAACACCTCCACAAAAAACTCCAGAGTGCAGTTTTAACATGTCAAACGAACAGTGAATCCAATCCACTTTATTTATACAGAACATTTTATAAACACTGTTTCCAAAGTTATGTAACAGATAATACTCCCTACTACTGTACAACAACTCTTTCTATGACCTCTTGGATATAACTGTGATATACTGTATTTATATTACGATATTTGTGTTTTTCTTGTGTGTACATTTACATTTATATAATTTGCATCTTATTTTTTATGTTTTTATTGTTTATTATTTTATATTATGATGTGTGAGCTACCGTGTCCAAGTATTTTCCCCTGTGGATCAATAAAGTTTGTCTAAATCTAAGTCTAACTCTAGTTTCATTCAGAACACATGCAATCCACACATATGAACTGCATGTAAACTCCATCAGGGGGCACTATGACGGCGTCTCTGTTTTATTATAATACATTCTAATAATGCCTTACACTTGGAATGCACTTTACAGTCTGGACCAAGCGTCTTCAAGCTCCACTTCATTATTCATTCCTTCCACAGATGCCCTGGGGCAGAACGATGGAAGTGAGACTGACAATCTGCACCATCAGCCCCTCCAGCCACCTCCGTTCACCCACAAACCGCGTTCATACATAGGCAGTGGGTGAAGCATCTTGCCTAAGGACACAACAACAGAACGGGTTTGAGCTTGAATCTATTCTCCGACCTTCTAGGGGTTTTTGAGCCTCTGTCACCCCAGAAAAAAACTTCCTCTGTGTAAAACATAGATAGAGAAATCATTCTGGAGTTTGTTAGCGAGGAAACCCCAGCTTAAAGTAGAAGTGGTGGAATTCTGTCAGAAGAAAATAAAAAGCACAGATCAGTGTTTCCTCGGTGGAGATCTCACTGTGGCAGTGAGTCTGTCAAGGCAACAAACTAGTGTAGTGATGGGGGCAAGTTCTGAACTTCCACGTAAAACAACAGCCACGAGTCTAACAAACCAAACGCTCTGCCTGGTTCACTCATTAGTGTCTGGAAACGTTAGAAAACAACTTTATAAGCACCTCACACTTCCCTCTGCTGATTTCCCACTGCACAGGCCAAAGCCCAAAAGACTCGATCGTCGACTCCAGAAGCAACAAGTGAAGATCGACTACTGACGGTGAAGAAGAGAAACTGAAAGTTGTTGAAAGAAAATGGTTCGGGAATGTATTTTTTAGCGTTTTTCAAAAAATATAATTCAAAATATAATATAAAATAATATAAAATATTAAAAAAATATAATTCCTGAACCATTTTCTAAAGTTAAATATTAAAGTTGTACTTAAAGAGTAAAAAGTTAACATGCAGATTGCACAGATTCTAAGCTCTTATAAAGCTTCAAATGTAGTGATTTTGATCCAGATTTGTGCTGAATTGTGCTGAAGACACTTTTATTCTGTGGATTTTAACACCTCTTGAGTTGTATGGTCTTTTTTTTTTATTTATTTAATGTTTGTAACTATTTTATTATTTTAGTACTGCCTTTATTTGTTGATTTTATTATTTTTGAGCTTTGGCGCAGTGGGAAATCAACAGAGGGAGGTGTGAGGTGCTTATAAAGTTGTTTTCTAACGTTTCCAGACACTAATGAGTGAACCAGGCAGAGCGTTTGGTTTGTTAGACTCGTGGCTGTTGTCAGATGGGTTAAAGTGGTGTTAAGCTTCTTCAGTGTGAAGCAAATTGGTGTTTTACGTGGAAGTTCAGAACTTGCCCCCATCACTACACTAGTTTGTTGCCTTGACAGACTCACTGCCACAGTGAGATCTCCACCGAGGAAACACTGATCTGTGCTTTTTATTTTCATCTGACAGAATTCCACCACCTCTAGCAAGGGACTTTAGCTTCAAACGTGCCGGAGTTCAACTTTAACCTGCCTTCTTGAAGTGAAATACGTGGGTAAAATGTCCTCCAAAGCCTTCAATAAGGTGGGTACCTGTCAGAGTACGATGCAGTCCTACAAGTCCAGGTTTACTTCTGAATAGTCCTAGTTTAATCCTGAGTTTGCTGCAGTGTTTTCAGTGCAAAAGCAGCTCACCCATTCCACAGCTAAAGCTCGTTGTGTATATTTTCCAATCAAAGTGCAGTTAAATATTTGGACCGAGAGGAAAGCGATAAACACGGCGATGTATGCTCATAAAAGTGGGATTAATTCTTCATCCAGCTGATTTAGCGCCATTAAAATGTGTCATTAAAGAGTAATTAGTTTGGCCATAACAGCAGAGAGAGGCGTGCTTCAGTCATAAGTGCGCATCAGTCCCGACTCACACTCAGCGCTGAAACCTCCGCCTCCTGCTCTCATTTTACTCCGATTTTATTACTATATCTGTTTTATTTGCTCTTTGTTATTAAGGTAAGGTGGAATTTATTGTATTTCTGAGCTGCTGCGTCTCAGTCATTTCCCTCTTGGATCAATAAAGTTTGTCCAAGATCTCGGAAATAAAGAAAAGTAAGACTGAGATCCGAGCCGTTACTTTTAACCTCAAAAACAAGCGGATACTGAGACAGACAGACGTGGGTCGGAATGACTTCAGGGAGAGAGGTTTTTGATGAAATTGCACTTCACAGAGCAGTTTTCAGGTTCATACTTTTACTGTTGCAATGGCCACAGTTCCTCACAAAGACAAACATTATTGTGAGTGAATGTTTGTGTTGTTGGAGGTTACAACAGACTAAAGGCCGCCACAAACTACAAGAGAACTTGCCCCGTTTTGGTTGCGATTTCTTCTTCCCGAGTTCAGGGAGGCGTGACCCGACTCTTTGTCAATGTGTGCGATTCTGAAGCCGCTGCTCCTCGTGTGTGGAGTCAGTGTCAGACAGAACCACCGAACATCAACAACGCGACGGAAACAGACGATAAAACAGAGTCAGGGGCAGAGGAGCGACGGACAAACAAACTCAGGATAGAGCGAAAATACAGACTCATCTAATGTAAAGTGGAACATTTAAAGTGCAGCGTCTCATCCACATTATCTATAGAAACTGTCCTTCGCAAATAATGACTCCAGTCCACAAAACCGCACTGTTAATCCAGTTTGAGATGTTCTTTAAGAGTAAAAAGACCGTGTTTCCTCCCGTGTGTCTGTTTCCATCCACAGCCACGGATCGAGGTGAAGCTGCAGATCAGCGACTCTACTTCCTGTGGACTTTATCTCCTCTTTTCTGCTTTAAAAATCCTGTATCTGAAGTATCGCTCCACATTTCACACATAATAATCACACAGTTTTGACTTGTGTCTAAACTGCAGATCTTCTCATCTTTGAACACTTCAGAGCCTCAGAGCGAGTGGTTTTACTGGAGACAGGAAACAGCCTCACAGCTTTAGATCCTGTGGTCCACACACAGATCCTGCTGCAGTGTCTTTACCATCTGATATGCTCCTCATGTCTGTGGTGTTTGCGCATTTTGTTGCACAATTAAAAACAGTTTAAGACCGAAGAATCCTGTAGCGTGTAGCGGCCTGTAGACTTATACAAACTTTATTGATCCACGAGGGAAATGACTTGTCCTGCACTGGGTTGGGGACCCGCGAGACCCGGGTGCCCGCATATTGTTACTGAAACGGGCAGGTTTTATCGTTCTGGAGTTTTACGGGCGGGTAATGATGGCAGTGTGATCTCAATCCACACATCCAGCGCTGCCAGTGAGAGACACTTCCTCTGCTGGATTTGTGATCCAAGAACGCAGAACGCAGCTGAAACCCGGACTGAGGACGATACTGTTCCTGCACAGTGACCTGGGTTAGATCAAATTAAGGTTTTTATTTCGTGTTAAAGATAAGATGGATAAGATAGGACTTTATTGATCTCGCAGTGGAGAAATTCAACTGACATCGGTTGTTTTTTCCGTTGTTCGTTTCGTTGTTATTGTGCTATTTAGGGCTCAGGAAGAGCAAAATGTTTAGCCCACGAGTTTAACCTTTCAGTGATTAGACAACTGCAAAACGTGGAAAGAAAAGAAAACATGGAGTGTATCGTGTGCTACTAGTTTAAGGTTTAATGGCGACCTTCTATAGGCCATGATGTTGAGTTACGCAACTTCCGATCAATGATTTTCTAAGGCAAAATACCTGGGAAAAAATAACATTATGGTCACGAGTAAAACATAAAAAACTTGTTCACTCAGACTGATTCTAGAATTAAAATAAAAAATTGATTTTGTGACGTTGATATTAGCACAGACTGAGAGATTTGTAAAGTTTAAATGTTACAGATGTTCACAGATTAAATGTCGACCGTTTAAACTGCACAAATCTCTCAGTCTGTGCAAATATCGACATCACAGAATCAATTTTTAATTTTAATTGTAGAATCAGTCTGAATGAACAAGTTATTTATGTTTTCTTCAGGACCATAACGTCGTTAGTGTTGCTCAGTCGTGTCACTGATGCTCGTCGTTGTTTCCTTTAAGTTTTCGTCTTTCTTCCCTCGATCGTTGTGGATAAATTCTTCATGGACAGAATCTGTTCTTTGTTCCTTGTTGGCTGAAGATTTGGTGTTGGGGCAGATTTATGAAGCTGCTCAAAAATATGCAACACTTTTCCACAGGGATTTTGCCGTAGAAAAGGACTGACTGGAAGTTGCGCGACTCGGCATTGTGGCACTTCCTGTCATGTTTGTTCGTTGTTCGCTGTGAGTTGCATCGGAAAAAAATTAATTGCGTCAGTTAGAACGCTTCTAATCTAATTTGTGTGTGATTCATCACAGGTTCGGGCAGGTGCAGATTTAACTTTGGTATAATCACGGGTTTACGGGCGGGTTCGGGCCTTCAAATACGGACCCGAGCAGGACTCACACATCACAATATAATAGAATAACAAAGAGAAAAGAAAGTATAAGTGGTAAATAGATAAGACACTGGTGTCGAATAGGGCATAATTATATAAATGTATACGTATGATTCAATATAAAATAGAAATGAGTCATAAAAATAGCTCAGCATGTACAAGAGGTCGTAAGGAAAACGGCACAAAGACGATATGATGACTGACAGGACATTCTATTGCTTTCAACAGAGAGTGGAGTGAATAAATAATGCATTTGATTGAAAAGTCATGTGCTTCTGGAAAAGTGCTGTAAAAGTCTAAGTATAATAAGAATATGAACAGCGTAACAGTGTGAGTAAGGCGCTGAAACACGTGGGCGTCTCTTCTCAAATAAAGGACGTTCGTTGCTCAGAGCCTCAGGTTTACTCACATTCTTTCAAAGTGGACCCCACGGGGAGTTTTGGCTTCTTTTGGAAGTGATGTGTGATGAGCACCGGAGTGTGAGCAGAGCGAGGAAGTACCTAAATACAAATACCTGAACAGTGTGTGTGTGTGTGTGTGTGTGTGTGTGTGTGTGGCCTACGCTCTGCCAGTTTTAGAAAAGGTTCCACAATCACAGAGACTTCACCTGAAAACAGAGATGATGGATAAGGATTTTCAACAGGCACATTTTAAAATATCAAAAATATTAGTTTCTATTGGACTTTTTCAAATATTTCCAGTGTCAGGTGCATAAATCTGTGTTTAACATTTATATGAAGCATTTTAGTGTAAACTGTCATGTGGTGCGACCGAGAATAACCTTAAAATAGTTTTATTTTCTAAAACACGTTTGGCATATTAATCTAAGTTCTGAGTAATATGTAATTAAAAGTGTATAGAAACAGACTGTTGTATTTCTTTACATTTTTAATGCATATTGATATTTTCTTTTGCTGCTCAATATGACAGTCGCCTGCTTGTGTTTAATGAACAAACTACTGCCCTGGAAAATGCATCAAATGAAGAAAAATGCCTAAAGAACCGTTCACCCAAGTCGACTTTGTCTGTTATTAAACTCCAGCCACAGAATTCCTGCTGTTATTAGTCGCACCACATGATGCACGGTCGCACCACATGACATTTTAACACTTTAAGGACAAAAAACATGCAGAATAACTCTAACTAAAAAACGATTTGGTTCCATGGAGGTCAGAGGGACGACAGAAATGTGGTGAATTATTCTGAAATTTGAACCTTTCAGCTGAGGAAATGACAGTTGGACAGCGACACGTCATTGACCCACACACAAGTTTGTCTCATTCTCAGTTTATGGCAGTGCTTCTCAATTATTTTCTGACCATTTTCTGCAAATAAATGCTCTAAATGACAGTATTTTTATTTGGAATTTGGGAGAAATGTTGTCAGTAGTTTATAGAATGAAAGAAAAATGCTCATTTTATTTTTAAGTAGGAAAATCAGCAAAACTGAACATTTTGCAGTGGCCTCTTTTCCAGAGTTTTATTTGAGACTTTTTTATGTTCAGGCCTCATGTGAAGCTCAGAACCTCCAGAATCCCCCCTCTGAGCTGCAGAGGCTGCACTAGCACTGATCGGGATTGGCTGCAGGTGCCGGGCTTTAGGCATTGACAGTTTAGATCAGACAGAGTTCTGGAAGCTTCTTTTTCTGCCTCTGAGCTACGGCTAAGTGAGGTCATTGAACCGTTAACCATCTCGACTCGTGCACTCTGCTGAACAATAGACTCATTTCCTTAGTCCTGCTGTAACCAGTGGACTGTGAGCTGGAAATGCTGAGAATTCAATATTAAGTCAAGTATTGGTCACACATGTTCAGCCCGGAGCAGATGAGCTTTGACCCTGTGGAGCCGCAGGGACGACGGGTCTGTTTGTATGGATCTACGGATTATCAATATTACATCATGGATTAACTACAGCACAAACGTAAAACGGGAGCATTCAAGTTCTCCCCAAGCTTCTTTTCAACACAATAGGCAAAAAACTAACTTGATTGGTCACACGGCGGCAACTTGAAGGTGAAAAAATGCATAGCACACTCAGATAGCCGAGAATTTTTCAATTTTTAGATGACGTCTCAGCAAAAAGGCTTCATTAGATCATTTCTGTCTTGCTTTGGACCACGGTGCAGGAAACGGTTGCCAGGCCAGGTGCTCACTTCCCTCCCAACGAATGGGGAGGTCCCAGTGACTGTGTGGAACCTGCCTGGCCCTGGACATCGGGGTGATCGTCCAGAGGTGAGAGAGCTGTAACTGCTGGTTTCAGATGACGTTATGTCGACGTCACCAAAAGCAGATGGGGTCAGGAAGTAAAGAGAGACGCACAGAACCCGGTTTACCTCCACTGACTCTCCATCAAAATGCCTAAATTCTGTGCAGTTTATGGTCGCTGTAACCGGGAGAAACACAAATGTTTTTTTTTTCCATGTACCGAAAGTGGTGTCTCACAAAGGGGTTGGTTTTTAAAAACTTACAGACAAAAGTGGATTGAAAATCTCTGGCTAAAAACAGGAGGCGCAGAAAACAGACATTTTTTGTACAATTATTTAGAACGAAGAGCGTGTAAGTGATGCTAAACTGCTGCATTATAGGTCCGAACTCACGCAAAAAGCTTTATGTGGTGCTAATATTATCATCTCACTGCTGTAATTTGGTACTTTATACCTTTTTTAATCATTATTTTAGGTTCTCCTGGTGCAGCGGCTGATTTTAATTCTGAAGACTGGACCCCGACTGTTAACCTGGGGTAACAACAGTGTTAGCAATAGTGTTATTAATAATAATAAAATAATACATTTCACTTCTTACCTGGGCAAAAACAAAGCGACGGCCATTTAAAGTCTCTTTGGACCCGAGATGTTTGACCCAACCAGACGTAAAATAGTTGTAGCCTCCAGGTTTTTTAAAGGCTTTCATTCGGCTCAGTGGAATACGACATTTGCAGCACCAGAAAGTCGAGTTTATGTCGATCACTTCAACGTCGGGCAAATTCTAATAAAAGTATTCTTTCTTCATATTGTACGGGTTATAACCATAGACCATATGAGTGGACATAGCTAACACATTAGCCGCCGCGGCCAAACAGGAAGTGCTCCAGGAGGCTCTTCCAGCTCCTTCTCTCCCTTTTTCCCAGTGACTCACACTGAGATCTTCTGGCTCCTCTCTCTGGACCTGCCGCTGTGGCCTCGTCATTTTGCTCTTAAAATGTTCGTGTGAACCTGTGACACAGGATCCTGAATTTTTTTCATTTTGCTGGTTTGCTCCTAAATCAAGATCTGAACATAAATAACGGACCAATCAACAGCATTAGCAGCAGGTTTGATTGACAGCTTGTGCATTTCGCTGCTAAGTTCCCTTCCCGCTTTCCTGCCCCGAGTGACTATTTTTGAAATAAAATGACAAAATATCTCAAAAAATTACAGCAGGTAACGTGACTAGAATCTTAACTTGCATAATTTAACTAGCACAAAGTAAAGTGATTTTCGTTAAATTGCGACTCTATTGTTCACACGTAACAGAACAAACAACATAAATCAATGACTTAAACTATTTAAAGTTTGATGATAAAAGATAAAAGTTTCCTTATTATTCTCAAGAATCACAGAAACGCAGCAGTTCGAGCAGAATGGTGGAGTATCACATCTCACTCTTGTGGTTGTTCTGATACTCGCTGTCGGATTTCCAAATATGGAGCCCGGTGGGGTAAATGTTCAGAGGTCAGAGCTGTAGGACCTGGACCCTGTGGGACCCGTGGAACCTGCCTGGCCCTGGACGCTGACTCTGCAGGATCCACACATGAATGATTGAACAGGCGGCTCCGTGCGTTGGGTTAATGAGGGTCATGTGTGTAAATGAGCTGAGGGAGTCATTTGGAGCTGTTCTGTGAGATGACGGGGGACGTGGTTATAGGACGGAGCGTGAGACTGATATGGGTCAAATGCATCTAACTGACCCAATGTGACAGTTACAAAGCTCAGGAACAGGGTCCCCGGGACAGACTGCAAATAGAAGTGGACTGAGGGAGTGTGTGCGCCGACCTCGGGGAAAGAAGGCTCATGATTGGTCTGTTATTAATGTTCATATCCTGATTTACTGACACATAGAGAAGTAAAAACACCAGGAGTGGGTTAAACGAACATTTTAAAGGTACAGTTTGGAACTTTCTGGGGATGACGCATTACCTGCATTGGGTAACCAGAGTTTCATAATCAAAAACTGGGACATGCCTGGTTTGAGGTGGTTGGTAATAATACAGTTATGAAACGAGTGTGTGTTCTGCTTGGCACTAATGTGAGTCAGGATAGTCACTTTTTCTTTGTGTTTTTCTCATTTTTAAGCAGCTTTTCTATATTTTACCAAAACAAATGTCAGTTTTTGCCTCTTTACTATTAGCAGGGATCAGAGTGGTCACAAATAGGGACACCTGGGACATTTCTTTTATAAAACTGGGACAAATACTTGGGTTTGGATAAATCTGCTGGGACAGGGGGCACAGGGCTCAAAACTGGGACTGTCCCGGGTAAACAGGGACGTCTGGACCCTGTTGCTGGTTTCAGATGACGTCACATCGTCGTCACTAAAAGCAGATGGAGTCAGGAAGTAAAGACAGATGCACAAGAACCCCGTTTACCTCCACTGACTCGCCACCAAAATGCCTCAGTCGTGTGCAGTCTGTGATGGCTACAACCGCTCGAATCGGGAGAAAGACAAACGTTTTTTGTTTTTTTTTGTGTGTAAGTGTCGTGTCACCAGAGAGTTTGTTTAAAAAAAACGTACAGAAAATAGATGACAAAAGTGGATCGACAAACTGGCTAAAAACAGGAGGCACAGAAACAGACGATGCTCGAGTTTGCAGTGAACACTTTGGAAGAGGTAAGGATCGTGTCATTTATTCATTATTTTTTTATTTTATTTTGACAATTATTTAGAAAGAAGAGCATCGTAAGTGACGGTAAACTGATTATAGCTCTGAACTTGCCACGCAAAAATCTTTATCTTACTGCTGTAATTTGGCGTTTTCTATCTATTTTAATCATTATTTCAGGTTATTCTTGTGCAGCGGGTGATTTTAATTCTAAATAGTTGTCGCCTCGAGGTTTTTAATGTCTTTCATTTGTCTCAGCGTAATACAAGTCTGCAGAACCAGATCATTTATTCATTTATTATGTCCATCGCCTCAACGCCGGGAAAATCATCCAAATTGTATGAAAAGTCTGACTTCTCCACATTGTATGAGTCATAACCTATATTTAGACTTTTTTTTTTTATGACAGCAGCTCAGTGCCGGCCCGTTCAAACTTTTTGCTGTTGCCCATTGTGCTGTTTTGAAGCAGAACACAACACTTTGTGCCCCATCTGGATTTCATGCGTCATCAGTGTCGCCTGAAACCAGCAATACCGACATGACTCCATGGAAATGGAAAGTTTAAACTTAAGAACTTTTTCATGAAAGCTTTACTGTGAAATATTATAGACAAAAGAACATTTCCATGAAGGAAGAGTCAGGCTTGTGGAGATGCAAGCCCAGTCACAGTACGGACACTTGTTTTTAATTTTAATTTAATTAATTTTAATTTGCAAACAAAAATACATTTCTCTCACCTCAGAGTTTAGTGCTTTGCTTATGAACTCCACAGAATTCTGACATGTTTTTCAGTCCCTCCTGGTGTTTTTTCCTCGCTTTTCTTCTTGTAAGCAGCTGTATTTGCTTTGATACAGTGGGACATGTATGTCCCTGGTGACTGACAGGTGGATTAGCAAAAAAAACACACCTGTCAATCACAACCATCTGAAAACATTCACCACATACCAGACTCACATCTCCGTGAAATACTGGAGGAGAGTGCATTCTGGGTCCCGGACAAACACACTGTGGCTTTAAGGTCAGAATGAGACGTCTGACAGCAGCAGTTATAGAGAGAGGCCACCGTTTTTCAATACAAGTCAATTGGAAGCAGACCTCAAAGGGACCGTTTCGCTCCCGAGCTCCGAGGCAGGTTAACTCTGTCCATTTTTATAGAGTCTGTGGTCCCTGAGGTCTCGGACGCTCACGGCTCCTGACAGGCCCTGTGGTTGTTTGGATCTGTCAAACGCAGATAGTACATTTCCATAACGTAACCTTTACCAAGTGTGATTGAAAATGATCTATGGAGTGTACACAGTGGGGCAGCTCCTGTGACCATATTAGGAATTGATTTTGAATAGCTGTGTGGACGGCGAAGCTTCTTAGGTGACTGCCTTATTGGGTCATGGGTTTACTGATCCGTGGGGCGGTTATTCTGCTGGACATGATGTGGACTTCAGGATGGTCCATTAGCAGAGACAAAGGTCAAATTCAACAAACATTTAGGTCAAATTTGATCAGCGTCAAACCCATGCTCTTTACGATATCCTGGAAAAGCAGAGACACAGCAGAAGTCATGGAGAGATCTGCTCGTGTTTAGCGCTTTTCTACCCCAAGGAACCAAAACACGCAGTTTACGCAGACGCCGGGGCTGAGGTGAGCGAAGTGTTTTGCCCAAGGACGCACCAACACCACCAATTCATCTGTGGGAGCTGGAATTGCATTGCTTTGTGGACTAGTGGATGTTTATATCGAGAGCAAGATGTGAACCGCCAACCTTCAGATTAGTGAACAAGCGTTCGGCCGCCTGAGCTACTGTTGGTCTGATGTTGCACCATGACCCACAAGGCTCTGAGCTGTGACTTAGGCTCTCGAATTGTGATTTACTATGAACAGAATGCAAAATATTTACCGACACGATGAGCCAAATGTTCTGACACACTTTTTATGGTTTGTAGATTCTCTGAAGGCACCAAAATGACAAATAAACTAGCGAGTTAATGCAAAACAATTTTAACCGTTAATTTTATCACAAACTAATTTTAAGAAGCTGTGGCCACTGTTGTAACGTTAGAAACATGCAGGATCCAACTGTAAACAGGAAGGAAAACAATTTGTACAAAACTGAGAAGCCCTGTCAGGTGCACTGATGTTATTCATACAAGGAAAACATGAAATAAAGTCCATAGCACATGGCGAGTCTGCGCTGACCTTTGATTATATCTATGACCTTCTATAGGAGACGGAGGTTTTGCAGCCTCTCTCCTCCTGTCCTCACTGCTCTGAGCTGTTGTTCTCTCCCTAAATTCCTGGAGGAGCGAATCACAGCAGGACTCACGTCTGTCTCACTGTTTAATAGATCTTTCTGTCGCTGGACTTATTTTCTCCGCTAAAGCGTCGCTGCTGCAGATGCACGAGCTGCTGCCACAGGGAAACAAACGGCGCCGTGTGAGGACGTCATCGCCCTCAGTGCAGCAGCTTTGGGGCCGTGGATCTGTGATAAACTTTAATAATAGACTTTATTACAGTTCTATGGTTGGGGCAGATGGGGCGACAAACACATTTGCACAAAGCATATCCACTTTTTTATGTTGATAAGAACGTTAAAATGATTTTTCACTGGACAAAAACGTGCAATCAATATGTGATTAATCTTGAGCTAACTATGACATTCATGAGATTAATCTTGATTAAATATCAGAATATATTCACAGCACTAGAATAAACACATGGGAGAGTTTATAGAAAATAACTGAAAACATGTTCTCAAACTCAGACCTCCTTCTTCTGCTCACTGGACCTTAGTTGCATTAACCACTCCCAGGACAGAAGGAACCGGCTGAACCGAGAACCCGACACTCCGGACTTCAGGCGCTGTGGAAGGAAAGGGACTGGGCAAAAGAAATATCAAGTAAAATCATTTCCAGGGATGGGATGAGATAAAATTTCCACATACATTTTTTACATAATTACCAATACATCAATTTTGGCCTCACAACTTTAGTGTTACTTGTTTCATTTCATAGTTTTGTTTCCATTCCAGCACTACTTTTTGGAACTGTAAGAGATGTAACTCACCAACATGTGACTCTTTTGCCCAGTCCTGATGTAAACACGTGGAAAAAACGATCATCGTCGGTCTCTTGTGTGCGCAGTCTTGTGGTAATTGTGTTTCATCCCCACTCGTTTCACTTCTATTTTGGTTCATATTTAGTTTCATTTATTGATTTGTTTTAACAGGGGACCGTCTGCAAACAAAGTAATCTCATAAAAGACGAGCCGCTTCACTCCAGATTCAGCTAAAGCTTGTTTCCATCTGCAGTCCCCGAGCAGGTGAGCAAACCCTGCCCAACACTTGCATCTTATTTTTTGCATTTTTGTACTTTTTCCTGGAAGTGACAAGTGCTTCTCGGTTAAATCCCGTTGTTACTCACGAAGAAGCGAAGTAAGTGGACCAAAACGAAGTATCTGTTGGAGCAAACTGCAGTGAACAGAGAAATCTTGAATTACCACGACTAAAATACTGTCACAATTTAACCTTTTATAATCAGTAAATTAAACTGAATATAAACCAAAATAGAAATGAAACAACTAGGGATGATACAAGATCTCGTGCCACAAGATCTTATGCGAGACAAAGCGACCACAAGATCGTGCCCACGTGAGGAAAATTATCTTGTTAGATCTTTATTTTAAAAAGGTCGCCTGTTACATGTCGGTGAGTTACATCTCTTACAATTACAAAACGCAGGATCAGAATGGAAACAAAACTATTAAATGAAATAAATGAAGCAAATTGTGAGGCCAGAATTGTGACCTGAATTGGGAATGATGTTAAAAAAAATCTGTGCATCGTTCGTTCATTCGTTTTTCAGTATAAATCCAAAACTAAGAAAACGAAATAACAGCTGTTTTCTTCATTATTTGTCTCCAAAACCAAAATGAAAAAATGGATAATGATTTTTATTATTATTTTTTTCAACAAAACTCCTGGTCCTGATCCAGTGTGAAGCATCTGCGTCTAAACCGGGACTGAACCAGTTCTAAACCAGGTCTAAACCAGGACTGAACCAGTTCTAAATGAGGTCTAAACCAGGACTGACCCAGGTCTAAACCAGGACTGACCCAGTTCTAAACCAGGACTGAACCAGTTCTAAACCAGGTCTAAACCAGGACTGAACCAGGTCTAAACCAGGACTGACCCAGTTCTAAACCAGGACTGAACCAGGTCTAAACCAGGACTGACCCAGGTCTAAACCAGGACTGAACCAGGTCTAAACCAGGACTGACCCAGGTCTAAACCAGGACTGAACCAGTTCTAAACCAGGTCTAAACCAGGACTGAACCAGGTCTAAACCAGGTCTAAACCAGGACTGACCCAGGTCTAAACCAGGACTGAACCAGGTCTAAACCAGGACTGAACCAGGTCTAAACCAGGCCTGACCCAGGTCTAAACCAGGCCTGACCCAGGTCTAAACCAGGTCTAAACCAGGTCTAAACTAGGACTGAACCAGGTCTAAACCAGGACTGAACCAGTTCTAAACCAGGTCTAAACCAGGACTGAACCAGTTCTAAACCAGGTCTAAACCAGGACTGAACCAGGTCTAAACCAGGACTGACCCAGTTCTAAACCAGGACTGAACCAGGTCTAAACCAGGTCTAAACCAGGACTGAACCAGTTCTAAACCAGGACTAAATCAGTACTGAACCAGTACTAAACGAGGTCTAAACCAGGACTGAACCAGGACTGAACCAGTTCTAAACCAGGTCTAAACTAGGACTGAACCAGTTCTAAACGAGGTCTAAACCAGGACTGAACCAGTTCTAAACGAGGTCTAAACCAGGACTGAACCAGTTCTAAACCAGGACTGACCCAGGTCTAAACCAGGACTGAACCAGGTCTAAACCAGGTCTAAACTAGGATTGAACCAGTTCTAAACGAGGTCTAAACCAGGACTGACCCAGGTCTAAACCAGGTCTAAACCAGGTCTAAACCAGGACTGAACCAGGTCTAAACCAGGACTGACCCAGGTCTAAACCAGGACTGAACCAGTTCTAAACCAGGTCTAAACCAGGACTGAACCAGTTCTAAACCAGGTCTAAACCAGGACTGAACCAGGTCTAAACCAGGTCTAAACCAAGACTGAACCAAGTCTAAACCAGGTCTAAACCAGGACTGAACCAGTTCCAAACCAGGTCTAAACCAGGACTGAACCATGTCTAAACCAGGTCTAAACCAGAACTGAACCAAGTCTAAACCAGGTCTAAACCAGGACTGAACCAGGTCTAAACCAGGACTGAACCAGGTCTAAACCAGGACTGAACCAGGTCTAAACCAGGACTGACCCAGGTCTAAACCAGGACTGAACCAGGTCTAAACCAGGTCTAAACCAGGACTGAACCAGGTCTAAACCAGGACTGACCCAGTTCTAAACCAGGACTGAACCAGGTCTAAACCAGGACTGACCCAGGTCTAAACCAGGACTGAACCAGGTCTAAACCAGGACTGACCCAGGTCTAAACCAGGACTGAACCAGGTCTAAACCAGGTCTAAACCAGGACTTAACCAGGACTAAACCAGGTCTAAACCAGGACTGACCCAGGTCTAAACCAGGACTGAACCAGGTCTAAACCAGGACTGACCCAGGTCTAAACCAGGACTGAACCAGGTCTAAACCAGGTCTAAACCAGGACTGACCCAGGTCTAAACCAGGACTGAACCAGGTCTAAACCAGGACTGACCCAGGTCTAAACCAGGACTGAACCAGTTCTAAACCAGGTCTAAACCAGGACTGAACCAGTTCTAAACCAGGTCTAAACCAGGCCTGACCCAGGTCTAAACCAGGCCTGACCCAGGTCTAAACCAGGACTGAACCAGGTCTAAACCAGGACTGACCCAGTTCTAAACCAGGACTGAACCAGTTCTAAACCAGGTCTAAACCAGGACTGAACCAGGTCTAAACGAGGTCTAAACCAGGACTGACCCAGGTCTAAACCAGGACTGGCCCAGGTCTAAACCGGGACTGAACCAGTTCTAAACCAGGTCTAAACCAGGACTGAACCAGTTCTAAATGAGGTCTAAACCAGGACTAAACCAGGTCTAAACCAGGACTGAACCAGGTCTAAACCAGGACTGAACCAGGTCTAAACCAGGTCTAAACCAGGACTGAACCAGTTCTAAACCAGGTCTAAACCAGGACTGAACCAGGTCTAAACCAGGACTGACCCAGGTCTAAACCAGGACTGAACCAGGTCTAAACCAGGACTGACCCAGGTCTAAACCAGGACTGAACCAGTTCTAAACCAGGTCTAAACCAGGACTGAACCAGTTCTAAACCAGGTCTAAACCAGGACTGACCCAGGTCTAAACCAGGACTGGCCCAGGTCTAAACCAGGACTGAACCAGGTCTAAACCAGGACTGAACCAGGACTGAACCAGTTCTAAACTAGGACTGAACCAGTTCTAAATGAGGTCTAAACTAGGACTGAACCAGTTCTAAACGAGGTCTAAACCAGGACTGAACCAGGTCTAAACGAGGTCTAAACCAGGACTGAACCAGGACTGAACCAGTTCTAAACCAGGTCTAAACTAGGACTGAACCAGTTCTAAACGAGGTCTAAACCAGGACTGAACCAGTTCTAAACGAGGTCTAAACCAGGACTGAACCAGTTCTAAACCAGGACTGACCCAGGTCTAAACCAGGACTGAACCAGGTCTAAACCAGGTCTAAACTAGGAATGAACCAGTTCTAAACGAGGTCTAAACCAGGACTGACCCAGGTCTAAACCAGGTCTAAACCAGGTCTAAACCGGGACTGAACCAGTTCTAAACCAGGTCTAAACCAGGACTGAACCAGTTCTAAATGAGGTCTAAACCAGGACTGACCCAGGTCTAAACCAGGACTGAACCAGGTCTAAACCAGGACTGACCCAGGTCTAAACCAGGACAGAACCAGGTCTAAACCAGGTCTAAACCAGGACTGAACCAGGTCTAAACCAGGACTGAACCAGGTCTAAACCAGGACTGAACCAGGTCTAAACCAGGACTGAACCAGGTCTAAACCAGGACTGAACCAGGTCTAAACCAGGTCTAAACCAGGACTGAACCAGGTCTAAACCAGGACTGAACCAGGTCTAAACCAGGACTGAACCAGGTCTAAACCAGGACTGAACCAGGTCTAAACCAGGACTGAACCAGGTCTAAACCAGGACTGAACCAGGTCTAAACCAGGACTGAACCAGGTCTAAACCAGGACTGAACCAGGTCTAAACCAGGACTGAACCAGGTCTAAACCAGGTCTAAACCAGGACTGAACCAGGTCTAAACCAGGACTGAACCAGGTCTAAACCAGGACTGAACCAGGTCTAAACCAGGACTGACCCAGGTCTAAACCAGGACTGAACCAGGTCTAAACCAGGACTGAACCAGGTCTAAACCAGGACTGACCCAGGTCTAAACCAGGTCTAAACCAGTACTGACCCAGGCCTAAACCAGGTCTAAACCAGGACTGACCCAGGTCTAAACCAGGACTGAACCAGGTCTAAACCAGGACTGACCCAGGTCTAAACCAGGACTGAACCAGGTCTAAACCAGGTCTAAACCAGGACTGACCCAGGTCTAAACCAGGACTGAACCAGGTCTAAACCAGGACTGAACCAGGTCTAAACCAGGCCTGACCCAGGTCTAAACCAGGACTAAACCAGGACTGATCCAGGTCTAAACCAGGAATGAACCAGGTCTAAACCAGGACCGAACCAGGACTGAACCAGGTCTAAACCAGGACTGAACCAGGTCTAAACCAGGACTAAACCAGGACTGATCCAGGTCTAAACCAGGACTGAACCAGGTCTAAACCAGGACTGACCCAGGTCTAAACCAGGACTGAACCAGGTCTAAACCAGGTCTAAACTAGGACTGAACCAGGACTGAGGTACGAGGTCTTTTGCTCCTGGAGTAAGCCTTGCATAGTGTAACGTACAAGGGACAGAAGGCCGACCCAGTCCGTGTATCATCCGTTCATTCGTTTTTTAAAACCATAAAACCAAAAATAAGAACACGAAACAACTGTTTTCTTCATTATTTGTCTCCAAAACCAAAGTAAAAAAAAATTCTAACAATTTGTTTTTTTCAGTTTTCAATTTTGTGTCTAAATGAAAAATGGAAAAAATGGATAACAACCGTTTCCCGTTTTGTCCAGTTTTGATCCACATTTCCAAGGGTCTCTTAATACCGAACTGTCGCAGAGTGTTAGAAATCTCAGCCTGCGTTTTTCCATCCTCAAAAAGCTGTTTAGTCGTATGATAATGATCCTCAAGTCCAGCGGCCTTTAGGTTTGTTTCGCGCACTCGTCACATACGTGAGTCTGTGCTCCTAGTAAAGGTTCATTTCCAGTTCACGCCACTTGCTCAAGGATTTTTTTCCATTTTCCATTTAAACACAAAATCAAAAACTGAAAAAAAAACCTAATCGTTATCTGCTTTTTCATTTTGTTTTTAGAGACAAATCATGAAGAAAAGAGTTGTTTTATTATTTTTGGTTTTATATTGAAAAACGAATGAACGAATGATACACAGATTTGACCCAGAGCTCCGCGTTAGACTTTTCGTGAGGGGAATAAATTTTGGCAAATCGGAACCTTTTGAATCTCTGTCGTCTTTCGGTGGAACGTGCATCCAACAATAGAAACTCCGACAAAAATCTTGGAAAACTGAGAAACTTATCCAGTTTTCTTTATCTAGATGTCATTGTATAACCAGCTGCCTGTGAGTGACATCGAGACGCGATTAGTCTCGTCCCCCCTGGAAAACTTTGGCAGGTTGTGAAGACGCTGCTGCTGAATCCACAGTTTTATTCTTTTATCACATGCCCAGAAGTCGTCATCCGCATGTTTCCAAATGTTTTGCGGTAATAGACAGAACCAATGAGCAGGGGAAAAAGAATAGAAAATGTGACACGTTTTGAGACAGTGGCTCATTTGGTGGTGCGTTTGTCCACTGATCCAAAGGCTGGCGGTTTGTCAGATTCCAGCTCCCACAGATGAACGCTGCTGTTGTGTCCTTGGACAAGACACTTAACCTCGCCTCCGGTGCGTGAACGTGTTTGTGAATGGGTGAGTGGTTTCTTGACGTAAAGCATTTCGAGTGCCTTGACAGTGGAAAAGCGCGGTGTAAAAAAAGTGCTGTTTACCATTTTACCGCCGTATCTCCCGCCCAGAGGACCCCGAGGCCTGGGTGACACACTCCACTGACCCGCTTCACTGGGCCCAAACTGGGTCAGGCGTGCCGCTCTGACCTTTTATCTGAGGAGCTTCCCATCGGAGAAGGTGTAATTGTGTGAAAATGGGCTGGAAACATGATTCTCCTGAGACCCGCCTTCATTTCTGCGATCAGTGAAAGCACGAATGTTGTTCTGACTGAGTAACTTTGCTATTTAAACGTCTGTGTATGACAAAAACTGAGATGAAATTGTTTCCAGACTTATTTTAAAATGTTTCCAACAGCCTGTTTGCAACAGCTCCTTCAGGTACAGAACAACTATTTATATAAGAGGCTCATGTAAACAAGCTTTTCTGCAAATACAAGCCGTCTTTCTCTGTGCATTTCTGTATAAAATTAAAGGCTCAACTAGAATAGGGGAAGTAACACAAAAACTAAATATAAAATGGTTAAATAAAGTGATGATTTAAATTTTACAAGAACGTAAAAGGTAAATTTAACAAAGGGAATCTAAAATATGTACACAAAATAACCTAAACTGACAGCCCATCAGTTCAGACTGCAGCGTCACGGCGTCCAGTTTACATGTAAAGTCTGGGTGGACGTGTGACTAGGGCATCCTGCATTTTTACGGTGCGTCTTCAGGCGCCAACGTGGCATCAAAAGTTGAAGGGACGACTATCCAGTGACATAGCGATGTTATTATCCAGGAGGAGGACGGAGGATGGAGGACCGAGGGCCGAGGGCCAAGGACCTTGTCTCAACCGGAAAAACGAGGCACTCGCAGACCACAGCGGACGCCCTGGACGCCCGTCAAGTATTTTTGTCTTCATTCACAACCTCATTCATTCAGTCACGTCATTCATTCACAACCTTGTTTGAACAGTAGGGATGTAACAATAACCAAAATATGGTGATATCGTATTGTCAAAGGTCTCACAATAATATCGTGGACCATCACAATATATCGAAAGTCTCTTTGCTTAAATGAACAGTTCTGATGCGGAAATAGCTGAAAAAAACAGAGGGAACTACATAGACCATGATCCTTTGCTCTGTTTCAGTGCAGACGACATGAAGAAATAACTGTTCTAAGCACTTTTACGTCTTCATTTTTTTGGATTAAGATGCGACGCAACGTTTGGGTCTTCTGTTCAGACGGCTTCATATAAACGTAGCCTCAGACAACCCACCCCACAGACCCTCCATCTACAGGCGAATAACACACGAAAACTGTCTGTATGTTACAAAAATTACCATTATTTTAGATTAAAGACAAACCCAAAGCATTTTTCTTACCTCAGAAGTTCTACATTACACTATTTTCTGTATTTAATGCAGTTTCCTTATGAAAACCAGACCTGGAGTAGTGTTTTCATTCACACATATTTAACGCACAAACGCTGCACATTTAGTTCTTCCCTCAAACATTAAACACTCTGTTCCACCTTGTGATGTCCTGGTAGAACGTTCTTTTCTATTCCCATGTGTCCTTATATCTGTGTAATCCCGCACTGGTCCAGGTAGGTTCCATAGTCCAGGCCTAAACCAGGTCTAAACCAGGTCCATGGGCGTATACTAGTCTCTGTGCTCTTACACTTGTTCTGATGCAGCTCAAGATCATTCTAAAGACATTCAGGAAAGCTTCAATTCTGCACTGAAATGAGCATCTAGTTTCAATACCAGTTTAAGTATCAAGTCGCATCTAATTTATTTTTATATTTTTGACAACTCTAAATAGCGCATCTTTCAGTTGTAAAACATAAAACAGCGATGCACAGACGCTGAGCATTTAACGATACATCTGGACCCTGCTCCTGCCTGACTGGGGTTATAAAAGGACATTTACTGTATATTTATATCGACTGTATGTGGACCTTGTGCCTTGGCTTTGTGATGAGGAAACATTATAACTTACAGTAGAGCAGAAAATAACCTAATCTGAGTTCTTTAATATTTCTAACGCTCACAAAACCTTTGGCCGATTCCACTGCAGCAAATCTTGAGAGAAGATCACGAGAAGATCAGGCCTGGAAGACCATGAAACTGTGAAATAAAAGTCCCCATTTGAGCCAGTAAAACACTCTCCAACTATAAAAGATAGAAACTTACTTTACTTCCCATGAAAAGCTGAGAATTGCATCTTTCCGAGCATAATTGCGGCAACGAGTGTCCAATAGGAACTTTGTTTTCTTCCAAACTCATGCGCTTCGTCCATTTTCATTGGTCCAAACTTTGCCAAAGAGTGTAAAAAAATCCACTCTAAGTGAAGTTTTTTTCTCAAATAAATAGCAAATTACACATCGTCGTCTGCGTAATTGCACATCCCTTTTCTATTTTTATTTGAAAGGTTTATTTATTTCAGTCCAAATGTAATAAACACCCTGAAAATGCAGGAAGTGATGTGGCTCTGTGCACCAGTAAAGTAATGGCACTTTTTTTGTTTTGAGGCAATAAGGATATTTTTAGTTTATGTACAGACTTACGTAAACTTTTTTATACATGTTTGCTGTGTGTTTTGTGTGAATTTTATTTTATTTTACTGTATTTCTGGTCCTGTAGCTTTTATCACAGCCACATGACACAAGTACAGTAGCAGACTGTGAAATAACAGGTTGGACTGAAATAAAGGAGGTAGAACACTTCATTAGGGGTAAAAGGGGCAGTTTTAATAGTAAAATTAAGAAGAAAAAATCTGGGTGAGGACAAATGTACTAAAATCACCCTTAGATTTGGAAGGGTTCAGAGCAACTAACTCCTGTATTTTCTGAGGTTGGTTTTCAGCTTCTCCACATGTGCAGGTTAAATAAACGTAGTGTCCACTCATTCTCTGGACATGCCTGTGCTCTGTGTGGTCAGGGAGGAGACAGACAGATGGCCCGAGTCTGACCCGCTCACTCCAGCCTATCGGGAAAGTGTAAAGTCACAACAAAGGTATTCAAGGCCAGTGAACTTTTGCAGCAGTGGACACGATGTCTAGAAGCTTTACTCTACTTCAGAGTCAGAGTTCATTTGATTTCAACATTTTTTGGGGTACTTGGTATGAAGGTCCAATATATAATCTCAGAGAAGACGATCAAACTTGACTATCTAGAGAAAGTAAAAGTCATACCAAGGTTTCCGTAGGTGAACCTGTAGAAGGGTCATTACCAGTTCAGTCCCAGCCCCTCCAGGGGAATGACTGATGAGTGTAAAGCTTTTACCCTTGCCTAGGGGTCTTGGCCTGAGCCCCGAAGCGACCCTGGGGCCTTCCTGAAACGAGCCTCCAGGCTCTGCTCCGGACCTGGGCCTCTCTCTGCTCACAGCCTGGCCGGCGGCGGGACGGGAAACTGTTTTTCCGCTCACCGCTGTGCCTCCGAGAACAGGACCCCGAGTCCACGGAGTGTTTGCAAAATGTGCGATTGGGCGATGGCTGCACGTAGCCCCATGGGGCACCAGTCCTTTCGCCTGCGGTCACCCAACGGTCGCACACCTCCGGGCCCGTCACGACACTCAAAACCTTAAACTAAGCCTGGCACAGTCCAGGAGGTCACCTGGCCCGGGCTCCCCCCACCACCCGCAGGTACCCAACTCGCCTCTCCACTCCGGGCTTAGGATGGATAAAGCAAATTACTTTAGAAATGCTTTTAGAAACTGTGGATTTGTATGTATGCTGGAGGAAATGTCTGGGGTGAAGGAAATCTGGGAGACCCTGCTTAGACTGACGCCCCCAAGACCCGGCCCTGGATAAGCGGACGAAAATGGATGGATGGATTTGTATGTTCTTTTAAAGGAAACTTTGTCCAAAATCAACTTTCTAAATCTTTTCACTGTGGAATAATAGTTTTCCCTTCTCATTTACTCAACCAGAGTTGCATTTAGAGTGATTCACGTCTGAGTTATCTTTATTCTCCTCTATTTAAAACGTCACTGCCCCATAATTTCCCAGGATTTCCATTTTAAGTTGCATTAGTAATGAAAACAAAATCAGTCATGCAGTTTTCAACCGACTTGCAGTGTTAAAATATGACAAATGGGCATCACAAACTGCATTTATATAACAGAGAGAAAAAAGAAGCTCCGTGATGTTATATAACTGTAGAAGAGACGGGACAAAAGCTCCAGAGACAAAACAGTCCCGAGACTGAAAATGATCTCATGAGATTTACTGTTGTTTTTAGGTTTGGATTGGATAAAAAAATGGAGTGAAATACTGGAGAGTTACACTTTTTGAGACACTGTAGTTCTAAAAAGAAGCGCTATAATGACAGAAGAAAAGTGAAATAAAGGAAATCAAAAATGGGAAGGTCAAAAATGGAACTGGAACACACGATTTATTGATGACAAACAGTCAAAATCTTGAAGTCGTTTGTCGCAGATCCAAATCTCGTGTCTCGTCTCGAGGAAACTGGATCTCGTCTCATCCCCAACAGAACGACAGAGAGAGAGAAACAGACAGGGAGATGGTTAAATAGATAGATAAATAGATAGATAGATAGATACAGAGATAGACTCCCGGCTCCCTTCTCTCCGCAGCTCCCCTCTCTCTGCAGCTCCCTTTGCTCTGCAGCTCCCTTTGCTCTGCAGCTCCCTTTGCTCTGCAGCTCCCTTTGCTCTGCAGCTCCCTTTGCTCTGCAGCTCCCTTTCACTCTGCAGCTCCCTTTGCTCTGCAGCTCCCTTCTCTCTGCAGCTCCCTTCGCTCTGCAGCTCCCTTCTCTCTTCAGCTCCCTTCTCTCTGCAGCTCCCTTCTGTCTGCTGCTCCCCTCTCTCTGCTGCTCCCCTCTCTCTGCAGCTCCCTTCTCTCTGCATCTCCCTTCTCTCTGCAGCTCCCCTCTCTCTGCAGCTCCCCTCTCTCTGCAGCTCCCTTCGCTCTGCAGCTCCCCTCTCTCTGCAGCTCCCTTCTCTCTGCAGCTCCCCTCGCTCTGCAGCTCCCCTCTCTCTGCAGCTTCCTTCGCTCTGCAGCTCCCCTCGCTCTGCAGCTCCCCTCTCTCTGCAGCTTCCTTCGCTCTGCAGCTCCCTTCTTTCTGCAGCTCCCCTCTCTCTACAGCTCCCTTCTCTCTGCAGCTCCCTTCGCTCTGCAGCTCCCCTCTCTCTGCAGCTCCCCTCTCTCTACAGCTCCCTTCTTTCTGCAGCTCCCTTCTCTCTGTAGCTCCCCTCGCTTTGCAGCTCCCTTCGCTCAGACGCCGCTTCCCTTTGATTTTCTCCGCACCGAAGTTGCCAAATCCACACTTTCGCAGCACAATTGGGATATTTCGTTTAAAATCTGGCTCTGGTTTTGGTTTTCTGGTGCGTGGTGCCAAAATCTGAGCACATTACATCACTAATTATCAAATTTCCCCGGAGAATAACGCGCCAAATGCTGTCTGCTACAGTCTCTCCTTGTAGTTGGCAACAGGGACTAACTATTATAAATGGAGCAGCTTTAAAAATAGATGCATTGTTTGTAACAGAACCAGGAGAGAAGTGAAGAGAGTGGAAGAAAACAGTATAACAAATCAGAACATATGTAAATACCTTCATTATAAGCAGTTTAGTTTATTTATTTGTCTATTTGAATGGGGCCAATGCACATTAAAGCTCCTATTTTACACAAAACTATAGTATAGGACCTTAATAAGAGTTGCGTTTTGTTTAATTTGCAGTTTGAGTAATCCTTTATTTTTGTAAATGAGTTTATTTAAAGCCTACATGCACCTTATACATTTTTAAATGCAAGATTATGAGTCCAAAACATTAATAGAAAACAGTGTGCAGACAAGACAAAAATATATATTAGATTAAGCTCTACCGCTGTTCCCCAGACCTGGATCATAAGTGTCTGGATAAGATACGCCCCGTCGATCTGTGACCCCAGACTGATGTGTGGCCAAGTGACGTACTGCGGTCCAGGAAAACATCTCCCACAGAAGCACAGAGCATTTTTCGTGAAATAAACCTGCCCGTGTTCTGTCAGGGCATCCACAGCTTTCATAATGTTGTAGAATTTTTCTGTATTCTTACTATATGAACTTTAAAAAAAAAATCATCGTCAAAGTGCCTAAAAAAATCAGCTTTCTAAGAATTAGTCTACCCCCGCTCTGATTGGTCAGAATTGTGTTTGTGACGACACATGTTGGGCTGTGGAAGTAAAAATATTTGGGACAGACAGAGCGTTGAAAACAATACAGTGCCATCTTGGATGCCAGACTTTATTACAGTTCTGTGACCTGGATTGGGGGTCCGGCCCTTGGTCTTATGCCTCCGAGCGAGTTGGTCAGATCGGACCGGAGGCTCCGTCCTCTGTGCACTGGTTCCATGTGGGGAAAGTGAGAATGTGCAGGGAATATAGATCCAGGGCTGCGGTCGATTCCGAGGTGGTGCAAAGCATCCGGACAGAAGCGTCAATCCCGTTTGGTTCGTTATATCTTGTTCTGAGCGGTCTGCCCTCCGCGCTCTTGGTTCTTCCTGGGGAAAGTTCTTCTCAGGCTGAGACACTGAACCACTGAAGCCTGAACCAGAGCTGCTCCCGCTGGTCACATGATGTTGTGGCCGAGGTGCAGTCTCAGAACTCAACCAGGTGAAACTGAACTTTAAATGATCAGGGTCAGATTTCCTACATTTTTTGCTGGTTCTGGCTCCTCCCTCACTGCTGATTTCTGCCGAGATAGAATCAGAAAACGATGCATTTTACAGCGACGACACGACGCACAATTACCCAGATCAACACTGCTGCAGATGTGGACACATGTGGACCATTATTTATTTTATTTGCATGTGTGTCACGCTTCACCGTTTGAAAACCTCTGATCTGAAGTGCGAGTTTCTCGTTAGTAGTCCTCAGGCAGTTACAGGCATTTTACATTTTAAGGAACTGACCTGTTTAAACCAAACTGGGCTTTTTCTCATATTTTGTTTGAGGTTTTTGAGAGAACATTGGCCTATTTTCTGTTGCTCTGGCGACGCCGGCCGTGGCAGACTGATCAGGAAACGCTATATTTGAAGTGGGGACATTCTCCGAGCGAGTCCTTCTCACTTCTTCGTGTTCCGTTCTGTGTTTATTTTATTTTCAGACAGTGATTCTGCGGTTTGGTGACAGGAGACGGCGTCGTCATCACCTCCGAGCCTCTTAAACGCTCAGACGCCTCTTCAGCCCGTCTGTTGTGTTTTCCTCTCGCTCTTCTGCTGATCCCTGCTTCACCAATGAGGCCGATACCAACACAAATGAACTGTCCGACAATGCACACACACACGAGAGGCTCCGCTCAGGTCTGTAAAGGTGCATGGTGTAACTTTTCTAATGCCCGTTTCTATGGATATGTCTTTTCTCTGACTGGGATGTTCCACAGTGTGACATTAAACAGCTCTACTTGGTTTTAAACCTCAGAAATCCCCAGAAAAACTGGGATTCTGACGGTGAGCGGGGTCGCCTCTCCACAGATCTGACCTGGAACTTGGTCTGGTTCGGTCTCCATGAAAATAGAAATACTATGGCACATTCCAGACAAAGCGATAACGTCTCCATGGAGAAGAGCGTCCAACAGATCTTCCACCAAAAAGTTACACAATGAACCTTTAGGATCTTATTATTATACAACAGAAGTGTCCAAAAGAGAAGGTTAAACTTACAGAGATCTGTCCTCTGCATTTGACCCATCCTCAGGGTTCCCACGGTGATGGAAATCCTGGAAAAGTCATGGAAGTTTGTAAAATCGATGAAAATTTTGGAAAAGTCATGGAATTTTCTGTTTCATGCAACTACAGAATTCTGTTGAGTTATCATCAGGTTATTATGATTATTTCCAGCAAGACAACACACAATAAGGTGTTTTCTTTAAAAAGAGACGCAATAAATGCACTGACAGGATTTTGAATGTTAAAAACTATAAACCAAACCATAAGGTGAATGGAAAGGTTCACATTTCATATTTAGCCCTAAAAGTCTGAGAAATTCTACACATGGAGGTGCCGTAAAGTCATGGAAAATTCACTTTAGGTCATGAAAAAGTCATGAAAAGTTTTGAAATTTTGTCAGTGAAAAAGAAGGGGAACCCTGCATCCTTTAAAGAGGTCGTATTACGCTATTTTCTGATCTGTGTATGTCGTTTCCTCATCACAAACAGACCTGGAGTTATGTGTTGTTTCATTCACACACGTTTGAGTGATCCTTTCTACATCTCCAAAGCTCAAAATGCTCTGCTCCACCTTGTGATGTCATGAAGTGGTAGTAAATTGACCACTCCTTTCACCTTTAGTTCAGTAAAGATCGGCTCAGGTCTGAAATTATCCAAGTGATTCTAGTGAAGGTGTGTGGAGTTTCAAAACACAGTGGTGGAACAGAGTGTTTTGCCGGGTTAAACGTGTGAAGAAACAAAACACAACTCCAGGTCTGTTTGTGCTGAGGAAACATCATAACAGAGATCAGAAGTGTAATCTGAGCTCTTTAAGGAGCTCGTTTTTAATGTTTGACCAGAGGATAATCTGTGTTATGTATACAAATCTTTACACAGTGCACTTTTGAATATTGAATCTGTTCTTCTGTTCGTAAACATGCATTTATAATTCTCCGGAGAAAACAAACTAAACAAAACCCGACGCTATACATAGAAAAAGTGCCTGGAGGAGTCTGTGCAGAGTCTGCGTACGGCTTAATGATCTGAGTTATACTTGGAAGAACTAAATTTAATCACATTTACATCTGTGCAAACATGTGAACATGACTGCTTCAGCCGCAGAAACGGATTATTATCATGAAAGAAGCGATTCCAGACCAGGTAGAGAGTTGAAAGAAGCTTTATCTGATGTGAGAACAGTGGAGGTGCACACGGCAGGTGCATGTTTTACAAAGGAGCTTCCCTGGATAAATGCACTGGGGAAGGTTCTAACTATAGAAACCTGGACATACACAGGCATAAACTAATTCAGGAAACGGCTCATTAGGGGTGTAATGATATCCAAGTCTCAGGATACGATAGGCTCACGATATTACGATATTCTACATAATAACAAGACTGACTCTAAAATGCTTTGCCCAGTCATTTGGTGCAACATTTATAGTCATTACGGATGGAACGAAATCCAAATCTCTCTGGACCAGATTTTCACCATAAACATCTCATGATACCATATTTATTACAATATAAAACTGTGAATCTGCTCCTTTTTCCTCTAAAAAATGCTTCACAGACTTAACTTTTTATTCCACGTTTAGACGAGCATTTTCAGGAGGAAATCTGTGTGCATACGGTGACGCAGAAGTGTGTGGAGTTCGGGCGAGTGTACATGCCAAAGTTGTCCCATCGTCGACTGGTTCTCCCAGGTCTTGTCCATAACCGTGTCTCTCGCCTGTGGCAAACTGGCACATCCAGAATTTGAGATAATTGCAGAGCCACTAATAGTATCTATGCATATTCTGTACATGTGTTGGGACGACTCCTGTAAGTTTATTAGAGCTGATTATGATGATCCGACATGTTTCTGTGTACTGTCTGTATGTGAGCAGATCTGACCAGAGTTTTGTGTTGTGGGCAGTGTAGACGGAAATGCTACAGCGGAGCGTATTCAACTTTTCCACTCTGGAGGGTGTTAATGAAACGTAACTTTTGGATGCTGAATATTATCTTTGTATTTTTATAATTGTTATTCAGGTGTTTTAATTCACACGAGACTGGTGTATAGCTTATTGTAGAGTCCTGCACGGGTCTGATTTTGACAAACCACAGCCGCCCGTACCCGTCATACCTCAATCCACACCCGACCTTTTTTTTGACAGAACTGAAAAAAAATTCCCTACCTGATCTGACCCGCTATAAATACACACCAACATCTGACCCGCACCTGACTGAAAATCAGTCGAAGAGCCGAAAAGAGCCACAATGTTACACTCTGCACTCACTAATTTTCTTTTCAACTCCTCGGGAGTCACTTTGACCTGCAGGACATCGCATGTGCGGTTTGAAAATGAAAGTGGCTCAGATTTCTGGGGATGTGCGCAGGCAAAAACACTTGGATTGTACATTTCATCGTCTTGTAAAAACAACGGCATTTTTGCATTTCACTAAAGTACAGCCCCGTTTTTTGTTCACACATCATGTTTTGTAAACTGCAGATTAGACCCACGCATTTTTCACCCGTTTCATTCAAATTCGTCGTTCACCCGTCAGGTATCCACGGCTTATTGGGGTCTATTTGTAAATGTATTATTTTTCACTGTTATGATTGGATGAGGACTCTTGAAGCAGAAGGGGGTTGCTGTCCGGAGGGACCGAAACGTCGCATTAATAAAAGAAAAAACGGGAGTGAGACAGTGTGCGGGAATTTTCTTAAAAAAACAGCTAAGTGCCTCCGCTCAAACGCACCTGTCGCCCAGTCAGGTGTGCAGAGTCTACACACAAATGCATTTTTAAGCCCCAAAACTGCTGTCACCGTCTAAACTAAAGGCACTTCCGATCAAATATTTTGACATTTTTACCTGCAAGTGTTCCCATGTAAACAGGCCCTGAGGTGAAGGTCTGCAGCCAGGTCCCTCAACTCCTCAAACTCCGCTCATTCCTCCATTCAGAATTCTTTTCCTACTGGAATTCTTTAACTTTTCCGCATATATGGTGATAGTTTCCTCCCGTTTATTCATCCCGCTATAGGGAGGGCCTCGGGGCGTGTGTTTGCGCTGTGGGGAGAAGTGGAGTCGTGACTACCGTTGCTGGATGTGTTCGTGTGTCTCCGCCTGGATGTGCCTGCAGCATCTCTGTTCCATTACCGCCTCTGTCAGGTAATTATGCAGCGCGTGAGTCACTGTGTGTGCGGAGCTGCAGAGAAGCGTCACTCTGAGGACAGTAAACAGGGGGAGTGTCTCCGAGTCGCGTGGAACAGACTCATGTTCGTTTGTCTTCGCTCCTGTGTCTCTCTTTGGCTCCACGGCAGCTGCTCCTCGGGGAAGTCGTTAAGAAAAAGTCCAAAAACACAGAGAAAAACGCACCAACACACACAGAAACACTCAACATGTTTCCCCCCCAAGGACCCTCAACTCTTTTCTCCTGTTTTGTATTGATCTCATGAAGAATATGTGTTTATTGAGTTTAAAGGTGTAACTTTTCTAGTGGAGGTTCCAACAAATGTCGTTATTACTTCATCTGGAATGTTCCGCAGTGTAATATCAAACCTTTCTATCTCCATGGAGACCAAACCAGACCGAGTTACAGAGAGTTACAGGTCAGATAAAACCAGCTGTACCAGCAATATAATGTAGAGATGTTTAATGTCACACTGTGGAATATTCCAGGCAGAGGAGTGATGTATCCATAGAAACAAGCAGGTGATGGACAATAATACATTCTATTTTCTATCTAGACTATTTTGTTTTATACTATTTTACTATTGTACTATTTTATTTTATAGACTTTTATAGACTAGACTAGAAAGCAATGCAACCAGATCAGGTTCAAGTTAGTGGAGCTTCAAATTATCTCAAGACCAGTCCAAAATATTCAAACAAAAACCCTCCAACTCCGACTTTCTCCACTTAAGGTTAAAGCTGCATTGTGTAACTTTTCTGGTGGAGGGTTCGTCAAATGCTTTTCTCCATAGAGATGTTGCTCCCGCCCAAAGTAGCGAGGACGTGGAGGAAGGAGCGGTGTGGGCCCGTCCTCTCGTGGACCCACCGCCCGCGAGAGGCTCCACAGGGGGCGGGTGCGAAGGGACCTGAAGGGACCAGACATGGAGACTAGCTCTGTGGACACAGCCCGTCTGGAGGAGCTGGAGGAAGTGTCTGGGGTGATGGAAGTCTGCGAGTCCCTGCTTCGACTGCTGCCCCCACGACCTGGTCCCGGATAAGCAGGAGAAAACGGATGGATGGAGATGTTATTGCTTCATCTGGAATGTTCCGCAGTATGGAATTAAACCTTTCTATCTTTATGGAGGCCAAACCAGACCAAGTTCCAGGTCAGATCTGTGGAGAGGTGACCCCCGCTCACAGTCAGAGCACCTGTTTTTCGAGGTATTTTTGAGCTATAAAACCACTTGTGATTGAATAAATGTAAAGTAGAGCTGTTTAATGTCACACTGTGGAACATTCCTGGAAGAGCAAAGACGTATCCATGGAAACAAGCAGTTACACAGTGCCCTTTTAAAGGTGCATGGAAACTGATTGATTGTTCATACTATGGCATTAAAGAGACAAGAAGGCAACGCAACTAGATAAGGTTACAGGTCAGATCTGTGGAGACGCGACCAAACTCTCAAAGAAATAATGAGTATGTTTGTTTTTCCTTTGTTTATTTGAACTGTAATAATTAGGGGAGGTAACAATAACCCGAAATCTGGTGATATCGTATCGTTAAAGGTCTCACAATAACATCGTGGAGCATCACAATATATCGAATCCCAAGTGTCTTTGCTTAAATGAACAGTTCTGATGCAGAAATAGCTGAAAAAAATAGAGGGAACTACATAGACCATGATCCTTTGCTCCGTTTCGGTGCAGACGACATGAAGAAATAACTGTTCTAAGCACTTTTACATCTTCATTCTTTGGATTAAGTCTGTGAAGCATTTTTAGAGGAAAAAGGAGCAGGTTCACAGTTTTTTTATGGTGATAAATCTGGTTCGGTGAGATGTTTATGGTGAAAATCTGGTACAGAGAGATTTGGATTTCATTCCATCTCTAATGACAATAAATGTACCAAATGACTGGGCAAAGCATTTTAGAGTCAGTGTTATTATGTAGAATATCGTAATATCCTGAGCTTTCCCACCATATCGCAATAAATATCGTACCGTGAGGTTCTGACTGGGATGATATCGTATCGAGAGACTTGGGTATCGATACACCCCCAGTACACAGTACACAGTGGATCATCTATAATAACCAAATAATCTCTAGACCAGTCAAAAATATATAAAAAAAGAAAACCACACAAACACACACCAACGATTCACTTTCTCCACTTAAGTTAACAAAGTGCGTAGATTTCGTCTTCAGTTTTCCTCCTTAAATCTGCTCATTTCGTTGGGGTGATTACAGTCACAAAAATATGCAAATTACTACAGTGTACGTAATTGGGTTAGTTAAAATGCTAATGTTTCTGTAATCGTACACATTCACTACGCTAAAGAGTTCCAGGCACAGGTTTCATCCATGTTTTTAGCTCATTACTGAAGTTGCTGTGGGCACGGGGAGAATCTGAGACGTTTCGCCGCTAAAATCTGATATGAAGGAGGTCGATTTGTGTAAAATGTTCATGTCGCACTGCACTGATTCTCTGGGAGGCTTTAAAACAGCTTTGTGTCGGTGTGGAACTTATTTGCAGTGAGAAAATACGACGAGAATGACGACGACGGGGCCCGCGGGAACCGGCCCCATCTCTTTGTATTTGCTGCTGTTTAAGCGTCGTCGTTTTGGCCTTAAAATCTTCACTAATTTGATTTATTTTTTCTTTTTTTATTAATTGTGACACTAAACATAATCATTATAATATTAGGCTCAGATTCAAACATTTCTGTGCCAAACTTTAGCTGTTCCAAGCTGTTTTAATCAGTTGTCCGTGGAGATTTTGTGGAGCAGCCAATCACAGCCCGAAAGTTTGGCAAAAATTTCATGTGCAGTAAATTTTTGTGCGTAGATTTGACGGAGAAGATTAAACAAGCGTTAACTCGCTCTACATGATCCTAGTGTCAGAGTCCTGCGTGGGTCCGGGTACCCACGGATACTCAACGGGTGAACCGCAAATTTTAATGACACAGGTGAAAAATGTTGTGCTGTGTCGGTCGCAGGAGAGCGCGGGTCTAATGTGCGGTTTACAAAACGTCCTGTGCAAACAAAAAACGGGGCTGTATTTTAGTGAAATGCAAAAGTGCTGTTGTTTTTACCAGATGATTAAATGTAAAATCCATGTGTTGTGCTGCAGGCATTCCCAAAATCTCTGCCAGTTTCATTTTCAAACCGCACGTGTGACGTCCTGCAGGTCAAAATGACCCAGAGGAGCTGAAGAGAAAATTAGCGAGTGGAGAGTGTAAAGTCGTGGCTCCTGTTTGGCTCTCGGACTGATTTTCATTCAGGTGCAGTTCAGTTGTCAGTGTGTATTTATAGCAGGTCGGATCGGGTGCGGAATTTTATTTCAATTCTGTCGGGAAAACGGGTCGGGTGCAGATTGAGGTGTGACGGGTTCGGGCAGATGCGGTTTGTCAAAATCAGACCCGTGCAGGACTCTGCCTGGTGTTTCTATTTTGCTATTTTGTCCATAAGTAAATTCCTATTCCTGATATTATAATAATCCGAATATAACTGTTACCCTCAGTGAGCTTCATTTGACTGTAGCCCAACCCCAAAGCTTTAACATGATAGAGCAATAAATATCGTACGGTGACGATATCGTACGGTGAGACTTGGACACTGAACAAATCAGACAATGAAATAATAATGTCGCTCACAAAAGAGATTCAGTGCAACACGATATCAGTCCAACATGCAGCCGTCTTTTAAAACCATAAAACTTTATTGTTTTGTCACTGTCTGGAATAAAGATGAATTTAATTTAATTGAGATTGTAGATAGTGGCTCCTAGTCACAGTCGGCCTGGTCAAAAAATCGATTTAACATAAAAATTGAGTTGGAAAGTCAAATCAATTCATTTTTTCGGAAAATCGATATTTAAGATTTGTTTTATACAGCGCGAACACTTTGCATTCGCCAACTCTTTCTGCAGCTCTTACTTTCCCCTGAGAACGACACAGGCACAAACAAATCTCTGTCACAGAGAGAACACTCATATTCCACTGAGTCGTGTCCTTTAGTCCCACAGAAGCTGAAGCAGCAGCACAAGGAAAGAGCTGCTTTTTTTCACCGTTTACAGTTTATGGAAATGAGCCATGTGGTTTTAAGTTTCGTTTCACTAGCAAGGACCACACCAACAACACACGTGCGAAGTGAAAAGCGTTCATTATCCGGAGACGAGGTTGAGACTCAGGGTGGGGGATCAGTCTCAGTCTTCACATGGCCCAGCAGGAACGGGACCCCCCCTCGTAGGCGTCATGTCTGGAGGGGAACAGATCGGGGTTGGGAGGGTGGGGTTGAGTTATTCGGTTCAAACTTGGTTGCCAGGATAAGCTGCTATAAATAGGCTTCTGGGGAATTGAGGTGTGGTAGAAGTGAGCTGTGATTTGCTGGAGAGGAGGCGAGGGCGGCTGAGGCGTGGTCCTGCTCCTGAACCTAAGACAATCTTATTAACTCCATTTCTGTAAAACGTTAAACAAATGTTTAAAGCTGCATTAAACACATTCTAATCTCATACTGATGTGGCTCTGTAGTGGTGATGGTTTATATGTTTTAGCGTTGACTTTATTTATGCAGATTAGTAATAGCAATAATAATGATGAAAATCGATCATTAATTCTCCCAGCGATCGATTAAAATTTAATCAAATGCCCATCCTACTGTGCACTGTATGAAATGCTTTCAATTTATTCGGTGAAGAAGAGCGGTTTTCACAACATGGTGAAAGTTTTGGATGCTGCTGTACGGTCGAATCGAAGCAAAGAGGAAAGCATTAACATCTCCATGGAGACAAGCAGGTGGCGCACCCTCCACCAGTGCACCTTTAACTTATGCCTTCCAAGCATCCTGATTATTCACCGTGATGAGTTTATAAAAGTTTTAAAACTATAACTTGCAAAGACCAGTGCAGAGTCACGATGGCCTAACAGCAACTAGCAGGCTAACACGCACCGCCTGATGATCTAACAATAAAATGCTTTATAATTAGATGCAGGTCGCACACAGCAGACTTATTTTCACCTCAAGAGCTACTCACACTGTCTGTCTGTGCTGGGCCAGGACTAGCTTTCCTCAAACACTTGTGAAAAAACAAAAAATATCCCCAGACTCGATGCTGTCGATAACGTGGCGCCTTTATCCGTCTCCTCCGTGTGAAGCAGCAGACACCAGCTGCTTTAAGTACCTTCCAGTGCAAAAACGCACCTCTTCTGTATTTATAGAAGCTCGATTCAAACTGAACTTCAAAGCTGGAGCTGCTCCACGGCTCCTGGCGCCTGGTCAGGAGCAGCAGCAGCTTTATAAAGGCCTATTGTCTGGAGACGGGTGTTTTAAATGTGAGCCTCTTATCTGCTGGACGTCTCCGGAGCTGCTCACACTCTTGGTTTACTTTCTGTTCAGCTGAAATAGTGAACTACTAAAATCATCCGGTGACAAAAACAAACCGCTGGCGCCAGTTGTATCTGCAGAATAAGAATGTATTTATCCATGGTCCAAGTTTGATGAACAATAAAGCAGTTTACAGAAAGAAGACTGAAGAAACTAAAGTCGAATGGATGAAGACCTAAAAAGAATCCCTGGTTCTTTTACCCTTCTGCTTTTATACCCCAAAACATGCCCGTCCCTCCCAGGTGTTGCCTCACCCTGCACAGCAAGATGGATTCTCTGATATGTGGGAGTCACAAACTCACGAGAATCCATCTTGGTGCTGGTGCGACATGGCCAAGAGGTGGAGGCCAACCGGTCATGTCAGAGCACTGAGGCTCGGGCAGAGCCAATGTTGAAGCGCCCAAATGAACCAAAGCCGATCTTAGCATCAGGAATATTTAGTTTAGTTAGTTTAGTTTAGCTTGTGCCACTTTTGTGACACTTCGATCAGTCAGATTCCAATAGTCGTCATGACGCTGCACGTTTTATGATCATTTTCACCCAGAGGCTGTATTAGACTTTATTGCTGGCCGTCATTTTGACTGACAGGGTTGTAAAAAATCCATCATCAGCTATTATAATGCGTCATTTTATTTAAAAATGTTAATGATAATATGGGGCTAGGTGATAATGATAAGACATATTTAATAATTTTCATTGATTTATTGTATTTTTAATCATCAATTCACACTCCTGCTCCCACTGAACTCGGTGCTCCCGCTTAACCTCCACCTGCATCGTAACATTAGCGCCCCCTGGATCATCAATGTTATCAGTTGTCGTTGCTTGTTCTTCCTGCACAGCATCTCCAACACGACAGAAGCACAGAACAGACTCACTATCAGCAGAACATCCCTCTGTCACGGTGAGAACACTCATATTCCACTGAGTCGTGTCTTTGTGCTGACCACATCAGCACAAGGAAAGAGCTGCTTTTTTCAGTGTTTACAATTTATGCAAATGAGCCATGTGGTTTTAAGTTTAGTTTCTGTAAAACATAAATGTGCTAAAGCTGCATTAAACACATTCTAAACTCAATGTGGCTCTACACTGGTGATGGTTTAGATGTTGTAGAGTTGAGTTTATTTATACAGATTAGTAACAGTAATAATAATGATGATCATTTTAATATAAAAATGTTTATTAATTAATCGATAATCGATCATTAATTCTCCCAACGATCGATTAAGAAAATTGAATTGAACGCCCACCTCTAGTGTAAACTACTTACATTTCAGATTTTCCAATCAACATTAAAATAATTTCAATGATGGAGAATATTTGGTTAATGTGACCTCTGCTTTCACCTGCCCCAGATTCATAACTCGATCATGGACTGTGTCCGTACGGGTCTTTCTTTTTTCAGAGGTTCACTCGTCTCCTGACTGTACAAAGTGACAGGTGCAGGAGAGTTTTTCTCTCCACTTATAACTTTAAGTGGCCTCAGCACTGGTGTTCTCGGGCACAGCTGGTTGGCAGAGAGCCCAGAGCTCAGTGTAAAGCTGCACCCAGGGGACACTCACATACAGGTGTTCAACTCTGACCTTGGCCTAAAGCTGCTTTGTCTTAGAACCTTAACTTCAGTGTAATGTGATACGTTAAACTATTATGCAAGTTTACTTAGCTTAGTACCTACAGGAGAACCTTTCCCTCCTCCTCCCTGTGCTGTGGAGGGTTAGAGTCTGTGGAGGGTTAGACTCTGGAGGGTTAGACTCTGTGGAGGGTTAGACTCTGGAGGGTTAGACTCTGTGGAGGGTTAGACTCTGGAGGGTTAGACTCTGTGGAGGGTTAGACTCTGGAGGGTTAGACTCTGTGGAGGGTTAGACTCTGTGGAGGGTTAGGCTCTGGAGGGTTAGGCTCTGGAGGGTTAGGCTCTGTGGAGGGTTAGACTCTGTGGAGGGTTAGGCTCTGGAGGGTTAGACTCTGGAGGGTTAGACTCTGTGGAGGGTTAGTCTCTGGAGGGTTAGACTCTGTGGAGGGTTAGACTCTGGAGGGTTAGACTCTGTGGAGGGTTTGACTCTGGAGGGTTAGACTCTGTGGAGGGTTAGACTCTGTGGAGGGTTAGACTCTGTGGAGGGTTAGGCTCTGGAGGGTTAGACTCTGTGGAGGGTTAGACTCTGTGGAGGGTTAGGCTCTGGAGGGTTAGACTCTGGAGGGTTAGACTCTGTGGAGGGTTAGGCTCTGGAGGGTTAGACTCTGTGGAGGGTTAGACTCTGTGGAGGGTTAGGCTCTGGAGGGTTAGGCTCTGGAGGGTTAGGCTCTGTGGAGGGTTAGACTCTGTGGAGGGTTAGACTCTGTGGAGGGTTAGACTCTGTGGAGGGTTAGACTCTGTGGAGGGTTAGACTCTGTGGAGGGTTAGGCTCTGGAGGGTTAGACTCTGGAGGGTTAGGCTCTGTGGAGGGTTAGGCTCTGGAGGGTTAGACTCTGTGGAGGGTTAGACTCTGGAGGGTTAGGCTCTGTGGAGGGTTAGACTCTGGAGGGTTAGACTCTGTGGAGGGTTAGGCTCTGGAGGGTTAGACTCTGTGGAGGGTTAGACTCTGGAGGGTTAGGCTCTGTGGAGGGTTAGACTCTGGAGGGTTAGGCTCTGTGCAGGTCTGGGGCTGGATCTCAAACTTGAGGTAAACTCTGCTCTTTCGCCTGTGGAACGCAGCCAGACCCGAACAGTTAGTGAATCACTGAGGAGACCAGCTCCAGGACCTACTTCATCTCTGTCCCAGAAAACGAAACGTGGCTCCCGCCCAGAAGAATTGTTCCAGTTTGTGCTGCCAGACTCTGCTGGAGCTCGACTTCAGGAGGAGTTTGTGTTGGAGAGAAATTAATGCTTCATCAGTTTGAGGAAAACTATTGTTTCGCTAATGCGTGCCCCTGTTGTGTGCGTGCACGGCTGTGCCTTTCAGAGTGAGAGGGAATTAGTGGTGTTGCCATAGCGATGAATAATTCAGTACTCAATTTGCCTCATCAATGAACAAAAGTCCTCAAAATGTCATCTTTAAAAAGTAGTGTGACGTTATAAATCGGTTGGGTTCACTAACCTCACATACAGAGATGGATTCTCATATTTGTGAGTCACAAACTCAAAAGAATCCATCTTCCTCCTCTTATCTGCTGGACGTTTCTGCAGCTCCTCAGACTTTTGGTTTACTTTGCTGAAATATTAAATCATCCAGTGACAAAAACAAATCACTGGCAGCAGTTATAATTGCAGAGAACACATTTATCCATGGTTCAAGTTTGATGAACAATAAAACAAAAGAAACTGAAGCCGACTGGACAAAGACATAAAAAGAATTCCTGGTTCTTTTACCCTTCTGCTCTGATACCACAAAACATGCCAGTCCCTCCCAGGTTATGCCTCATGCTGTACAGGAAGATGTGTGAGTCACAAACTCAAAAGAATCCGTCTTGGTGCTCGCTGGTGCGATCGGGCCGACAGGTGGAGGGCGACCAGTCATGTCAAAGCACTCAGGTTTGGGTGGAGCCAAAGGTGAAACACCCAAATACTTCAGCCTATTTTAGCGTCAGTACTTACAGGAATATTTAGTTTGAAACAATCTTGTGGAGAGAAGAGCTTTGTGCGTTTGTGGACAGGGGATATGTGATTTTCTCTCAGTTGGATTTAAAGCTGAACTCCGGCACGTTTGAAGCTAAAGTCCGTCACTAGAGGTGGTGGAATTCTGTCAGGAGCCAAAAAACAGCACAGATCAGTGTTTCCTCGGTGGAGATCTCACTGTGGCAGTGAGTCTGTCAAGGCAACAAACTAGTGCAGTGATGGGGGCAAGTTCTGAACTTCCACGTAAAACGACAATTTGCTTCACACTGAAGAAGCTTAACTCCACTTTAACCCATCTGACAACAGCCACGAGTCTAACAAACCAAACGCTCTGCCTGGTTCACTCATTAGTGTCTGGAAACGTTAGAAAACAACTTTATAAGCACCTCACACTTCCCTCTGCTGATTTCCCACTGCACAGACCAAAGCCCAAAAGACTCGATCGCCGACGTCGTTTCTAATCCCATTTATTTACGAGTGAATTATATTTTTTGAAAAATTCCCAAAACATTTTCTTTTAATAACATTCAGTTTCTCTTCTTCACCGTCAGTAGTCGATCTTCACTTGTTGCTTCTGGAGTCGACAATCGAGTCTTTTGGGCTCGATTGAGGGAGAAATAACTTTAAAGTAGCTGTCGCCATTTTTGCAAAGTCTTATTTGTTTGATTTGTCAGAAATGCTGTCACAGCGTCTGAGGGTCAGAAGGAGACGGCTGTGTGCCATCTGAAGCCAAGTGTAAAGTGTTTTAGCATCTGCCGATTGTCGGTAGTAAACTCCACTCTGCTTTATGAACGTGTGAACTCATCACGGTGAATAATTAAGATGCTCAGAAAGTGTTCGGCAAGTGAGAATTCACTGTTGTAAATGGTTTAAAATGAACAGTTCTGCTTTTCACATTTTGAAGGCAGTAAAAGCACCTTTAAGCCCTAAGTAAATAAGTTCTATGGCTCCATCTGAAATGACACGAGCAATAAAACATAAAATAATGACACAAAAGCATTTCTCTTTGTTCTGAAATGACAGGAGAGGGACATTCATCATTTAGCATCTTCTCGTCTCAAACCCAAAAGCTAGTTTCAGATCAGGTCTGTGGAGTGGACGTGTGCTGGATGCTGTGGCAGAGCTGGACTAATAATAATAATAATAATAATAATAATACCGTTTATTTATTTGGCGCCTTTCTGGACACCTGAGGTCAGCCTACAGCTACAGCTACAGCTCTTTTCACAGACACACGTCCTTTACAGAGCATCATTCACAGAGCTTTGTTCATTCACTCCAGACGCGGTGGTGTAAACCTCCACCATCATCACGCACACTCCACCCTCACACATACAGTGCATGTTCTGGGACTCACTCATGTGTCGTTTAAGCCGAGGACGCTGCAGTAAAACGGCTCTGAAACCTGGCAGGAGGTCGAGAAGCCAGAGTGCCGTTACTTTAAGACAAATAATAGTCCAGGAGCCCAGAGACATTTGTTTCACATCTTGAGTACGAAAGGTTTGACCCCTGGAATGGATAGGACACTCACACAGGACCCTTAAAAGGCCTTTCTTAAGTTTTGAAAATGTGGATAACCAGTCGAGGGCGCCACCCAAAGTAACCAAAAATCTGATTTGCTTCACACCCTGAGTACATCCACCAAACCTCTGCCAAAATGTTCAGTCTTGGGGTATATTGAAAAAATGTGATTTCTTAAGTTCCGCAATTGTGGACTAAGGGGCTTAAGAAGGGCCTATGTGACCCCCAAATTCACGTTTAATTCACATCTTGAGTACATCCATTAAACTTGACTGAAATATAGTCCATGTCCAACTGTTTAAAAATCCATGATTCTTAAGTTCATCAGTTGTGGATAAGGGGTCTTAAGAAAGGGCCAAAAGGTCAAATTACCCAAAAATGCAGATTTCATTCACATGATGAGAACATCCACCAAACATCTTCCAAAATGTTAGGCTTGGGGATGACACTGAAAATTAGTCTTTCTTAAGTTCTGCAATTTTGGATAAGGGGGTTAAGAAAGACACGTGGCCCCCAAATTCACGTTTAATTCACATCTTGAGTACATCCATTAAACTTGGCTGAAATATGATCCATGACCAACTGTTTAAGAATACATAATTCTTAAGTTCATCAGTTGTGGATAAGGGGTCTTAAGAAAGGGCCAAAATGTCAACATACCCCAAAAGGAGATTTAATTCACATCATGAGTAGATCCACCAAACATCTTCCAAAATGTTAGGTTTGGGTGTGGCGCTTAGAATGAGTGTTTCTTAAGTTCTGCACATGTGGACTAAGGGGCTTAAGAAAGGGCCTATGTGACCCCCAAATTAATGTTTAATTCACATCTTGAGTACATCCATTAAACTTGGCTGAAATGTAGTCCATGACCAACAGTTGAATATTCCATGATTCTTAAGTTCATCAGTTGTGGAAAAGGGGGCTTAATGCCACCCAACCAAATTTGCTATTTGCCATGCTATTGAGGCTGACCAGCATACTCGCAGAGGAGACATAGTTGTCAGAGCCCATGACACGGACATTGCTGTGCTCTTAGTCTATCACTGTGGGAAATTAGACAAGACAGTCTGGATGGACGTGGGAACGGTGTCAAAGAAGAATCGCTGGTTCATCAACATCACTGAGATACAAAGGTCACTAGGGCCAGGGGTTTGCAAGTCATTGCCAGCATTTCATGCATTTACGGGCTCGGACTATACCTCAGCATTTGTCAAGAAGGGAAAGGTTAGGCCATTTGCCACATATCTGAAAAACACTGATGTGCAGAAGGCATTCGAGACACTCGCAACAAAGCCCAAGGCTGAAAGAAGCTGCAAGGTTCTCCTAAAGTTTACAGCTATGGAGCCAGAGAAAACTCCAAGGTGTCACTGAATTCCCATAGGTACAAACGTTTTGAGACAGTGTATAAACCAAAGATGAGAGGCAAAAATCCACTCAAAAAACTAAAAGGGATCGATGCCAGTGGTCTGCCCCCTTGTGAAGCTGAGGTCATGTGCCATTTGAAACGAGTGGAGATTGACAATGAAAGTTTCGAAGCGGCTTCATCTGATGAAAAAGATGATGCAAGCGATGTAGAGGAAAAAGCAGAGTCTGATGAAGAGCAGTAGTGGTTGCAACAATGTTCAGACATGACCAAACCTGTCTTTGATTTCAAAGTTGTCATTTGAGTTTCAAAAGATGTCTTTCATTTGTTGACATGTTCAGAGTATAAGACAATCATGTAGTTTTAGTTTTGTAGCTTTATTTTGCAATCAGGGATCATTTTGTGAAACTGTCGGGTATAGAGTACTCAGGAGATTCAAAAAATGTCTTTCATTTGTTGACATGTTCAGAGTATAATACAATCATGTAGTTTAAGTTTTGTAGCTTTATTTTGTAATCAGGCATCATTTGTGAAACTGTCGGGTATACAGTACTCAGGAGATTCAAAGACAGCTTTTACTTGACATTTTCAGAGTATAATTTCGATTTTCTATCCAATTAATGTGCAGGGTTTATTCATGACATTAAAAAATGTTCAAATATTGATATGCAATGAAGTTTTGCTATCATTTTTTTTCTGGGACATTCTTCATAGGGCAAGAGTTAATTTCCTGTAATCACTCATACTATGTTAGTCTTGACTGATGTTGCTTACTTTCCTTTGATAGCAGAGATAGCACAATGTTACTGCTTAAACATGAAGCACATTAGGATCAGTGAAATATTTCATATTGTATTAAAACGTATAGAATAAAAGCTAGTTTAGTGATACTTTTTTATATCTTTAAACCTTTACCTAAAATACTAGAACTTAAAAAAACATACTCAGAGTACGTTCACTCAACTTACACTCATGTGGACCTGCTAATGATGTGGTAAATCTACTATTTTGGGTTATTTGACCTTTGGCCCTTTCTTAAGCCCCCTTTTCCACAACGGATGAACTTAAGAATCATGGAATCTTCAACTGTTGGTCATGGACTACATTTCAGCCAAGTTTAATGGATGTACTCAAGATGTGAATTAAACGTGAATTTGGGGGCCACGTGGGCCCTTCTTAACCCCCCTTATCCAAAATTGCAGAACTTAAGAAAGACTAATTTTCAGTGCCATCCCCAAGCCTAACATTTTGGAAGATGTTTGGTGGATGTTCTCATCATGTGAATGAAATCTGCATTTTTGGGTAATTTGACCTTTGGCCCTTTCTTAAGACCCCTTATCCACAACTGATGAACTTAAGAATCATGGATTTTTAAACAGTTGGACATGGACTATATTTCAGTCAAGTTTAATGGATGTACTCAAGATGTGAATTAAACGTGAATTTGGGGGTCACATAGGCCCTTCTTAAGCCCCTTAGTCCACAATTGCGGAACTTAAGAAATCACATTTTTTCAATATACCCCAAGACTGAACATTTTGGCAGAGGTTTGGTGGATGTACTCAGGGGTGTGAAGCAAATCAGATTTTTTGGCTACTTTGGGTGGCGCCCTCGACTGGTTATCCACATTTTCAAAACTTAAGAAAGGCCTTTTAAGGGTCCTGTGTGAGTGTCCTATCCATTCCAGGGGTCAAACCTTTCGTACTCAAGATGTGAAACAAATGTCTCTGGGCTCCTGCATTATAAGAACCCAAGTAAAGTTTGTGAGGTTTACAGTGACGTCTGTGCTGATGGTAGAATAGAGTCTCATAAGAAATGACAAAAGTAAAACATGTTCATGATGAGTCAGTGGCTCAGTGAGTGGGTTTTCAGGGTTTGGGTGGTTCCTGCGACTTATGTATTACATTTTTCACACTGACAGTCCATAGACCAAATATATGAATCGTTTATATGAATCAAAAATGAAAAAAAAACCAAGTCATTATCCGCAGTGTTGGGGAATAACAGATGACATGTTACGTAATTAGAATACACATTATGAGTAACTGTTTTCTGTTACAGTTACTGTTTGAATCAGTGGTCATTGGATCGCAGTTACTTTGCTGAAATAAATGGACACGGCCGTGTTTTCCTGTTTTCACATTTTGGGCAACAACACTTGTTTTTTTTTTTATTTGGTAATTCCACTCATTGCCGGAAACCCGAACTCCTGTGCGCCTCTAAAAAATAACTAACACCAGGTCTAAACCAGGTCTAAACCAGGTCTAAAAGGTCTAAACCAGGTCTAAACCAGGACTAAACCAGGTCTAAACCAGGTCTAAAACAGATCTAAACCAGGTCTAAACCAGGTCTAAACCAGGTCTAAACCAGGTCTAAACCAGGTCTAAAACAGACAGGTCTAAACCAGGTCTAAACCAGGTCTAAAACCAGGTCTAAAACCAGGTCTAAACCAGGTCTAAACCAGGTCTAAACCAGGTCTAAACCAGGTCTAAACCAGGTCTAAAACCAGGTCTAAAACCAGGACTAAAACAGGTCTAAAACAGCTCTAAAACCAGGGCTAAACCAGGTCTAAACCAGGTCTAAAACAGATCTAAAACCAGGTCTAAACCAGGTCTAAACCAGGTCTAAACCAGGTATAAACCAGGTCAAAACCAGGTCTAAAACAGGTCTAAAACCAGGTCTAAATCAGATCTAAACCAGGTCTAAACCAGGTCTAAACCAGGTCTAAACCAGGTCTAAACCAGGTCTAAAACCAGGTCTAAAGCAGGTCTAAACCAGGTCTAAACCAGGTCTAAAACAGGTCTTAAACCAGATCTAAACCAGGTCTAAACCAGGTCTTAAACCAGATCTAAACCAGGTCTAAACCAGGTCTAAACCAGGTCTAAACCGGGTCTAAAACAGGTCTTAAACCAGGTCTAAACCAGGTCTAAAGCAGGTCTAAACCAGGTCTAAAACCAGGTCTAAAGCAGGTCTAAACCAGATCTAAAACCAGGACTAAATCAGATCTAAACCAGGTCTAAACCAGGTCTAAACCAGGTCTAAACCAGGTCTAAACCAGGTCTAAACCAGGTCTAAAACAGGTCTTAAACCAGATCTAAACCAGGTCTAAACCAGGTCTTAAACCAGATCTAAACCAGGTCTAAACCAGGTCTAAACCGGGTCTAAAACAGGTCTTAAACCAGGTCTAAAACCAGGTCTAAACCAGGTCTAAACCAAACCAGAACTTGCAGGAGTTGTTGCTACATTCATGTAGTTTTAAAAATCATGACAATATCAAGTAATCCAAAGTAATCAGATTACATTACTCACTTTAAGTAACTTAATGGATTACATTACAAACTACATTTTGGGGAATGTAATCTGTAATCTGTAGGGGAACATTTTAAAAGTCACCTTCCCAACACTGGTTCTCCGTTTTTTCATTTTGGTTTTAGAGACGAATAATAAAGAAAAGAGTTGTTTTTTTGTTTCTTTATTTTTAGTTCTGTATTGAAAAACGAACAAATGACACACAGATTCTTCGCTATTGGCTTGTTTTTATTACTATGACTTCTGTAACTCGCTTTTCAAGGTGAAATATTGGTTCTTGGAATCTGATTTTCTGAAATAAATTTCCCCCAAAGTGCGACTTATAGTCTGTCTTATAGTAGAGCTGAAGACCACCACAATGTGCCAGAAACTGTATGAAACTTCTAACCTTCATTCTCTTTCTCTCTTCTTTTTATTGCACTTCTGACTCGTAACTTTTGTCGTGGAGAGTCTGACGCCTGCTTGTCTCCATGGAGATGTCACTGCTTTGCCTGGAGTATTCTGCAGTAATAATAATAATAATAATAATGCATCAGTTTTAGCGGTTTTCTGGACACTCAAAGACGCTTTACAGCTTTATTCATTCACTCCAGACCCGGTGGTGTAAACTACTGTTGTAGCCACAGCCGCCCTGGGGCAGACTGACGGAGGTGAGGCTCCAAACTGCACCATCAGCCCCTCTGACCACCACCACAATCACTCACACACCACTTTCACACTAGGCAATGTGGGTGAAGTGTCTTGCCTGAGGACACAACAACAGTTTTTACCACTGGCCCCACTGTGGCCCCTGGAATTCTCACTGTCTCCATCCAAGTCCTGAGCCGGACCTGCGGAGCTCCTGAGGCCTGACGGGATCAGGCTGTGTCAGGCCCGTTTGGCATGAAACTCATCGCTCTCCCCGGAGACCAGCACAGGCCCAGGTCCAGTCCCGGATCTGTGGAGAGTTTTTGTTTTAATGTAAATGCACAGAATTGAATAAAGGTTAGAAAGCAAATCTGGAGCCGTTCCATTTGAGAAACGGAATTTATTTACGGACAAAATAGTGAAATAACACAAACATTTTACGGCTAAAATGACGAGGCCACAGCAGGAAAGTTCAGGTGGTGCTCACTTAGGTACAGTTCTGCTCCTCTCCTTCTTTCCCCTCTCTTTCTCCTGTCTTTCCCCTCTCTTTCCCCTCTCTTTCCCCTCTCTTTCTCCTCTCTTTCCCCTCTCTTTCTCCTCTCTTTCCCCTCTCTTTCTCCTGGCTTTCCCCTCTCTTTCTCCTCTCTTTCTCCTCTCTTTCTCTTCTCTTTCTCCTCTCTTTCTCCTCTCTTTCTCCTCTCTTTCTCCTCTCTTTCTCTTCTCTTTCTCCTCTCTTTCTCCTCTCTTTCTCTTCTCTTTCTCCTCTCTTTCTCTTCTCTTTCTCTTCTCTTTCTCCTCTCTTTCTCCTTTCTTTCCCCTCTCTTTCTCCTGTCTTTCTCTTCTCTTTCTCCTCTCTTTCTCCTCTCTTTCTCCTCTCTTTCTCCTCTCTTTCTCTTCTCTTTCTCTTCTCTTTCTCCTCTCTTTCTCCTCTCTTTCTCTTCTCTTTCTCTCTCTTCTCCAGTGATCTTTGCTCTGTACATTCTGCTTGATATTCCCCCTCTCCTCCTCTCTTGATATTCCCCCTCTCCTCCTCTCTTGATATTCCCCCTCTCCTCCTCTCTTGATATTCCCCCTCTCTTCCTCTCCTTCTCTTCTTTCCCTTCTCTTCCTGCTCGATGTTCCCTCTCTCCTCTGACACATGGAGCGATGGGGCTGAAGTTAGTGGAGGAGCGTCTCAAGATGGATGGAGGGAGCGGCCGGAGGAGTCCCAGGATGAATGTGTGTTTAGGGACGAGTGGAGGGGGGGAGAGGGGAAGAAGGGAGGAAAGAGAGGGAGAGAGACAGGGGAGAAAGAGGAGAGACGAGAAGAAAGGGGGGGAGCGGGGAGGGGAGAAGAGAGGGAGAGAGGGCTAAGAAATGGGGGAGAGAGAGGAGAGAGGGGAAACAGAGAGGAAACAGAGGGGAGAAAGACAAGAAAAAGGAGAGATGGGAAGAAGAGGGAGAAAGAGGGGGAGAGAGGGGAAAAAGGGAGGAAGGAGAGGGGGAGAGAGCAGAGGATAAAGACGGAGAGAGAGTAGAGAGGGAAAGAAAGGGGAGAGAGAGGGGAGAGGGGGAAAGGGGAGGAGAGAGAGGAGTGAGGGGAGAGAGGGGGAAAGAAAAGAGGAAAAAGGGGGAGAGAGAGTAAGAGGAGAAAGAGGAAAGAGCAGAAAGGGGAGGGAAGAGAGGGAGAAGAGTGATGGGAGAAAGGGGGGAGAGTAATGAGGGGAAGAACGGGGAGAGAGTGGAAAAAAGGGGGAGAGAGAGAAGAGAGCAGAGACAGGGAAAGAAAGGGAGAGAGAGCAGAAGATAGAGGAGAGAAGAGGAGAAAGAGGAGAGAGGACAGAGAGTGGAGAGGGGAAGGAGAGAGGAGAGAAGGAAGAGGAGAGGGGGAAAGGAGAAATGGGAGAGGAGAGGAAGAGGGGGAAAGGAGAGAGGAGAGATGGAAGAGATAGGAGGAGAGGAGGAAAGGTGAGATGGGAAAGGAGAGGAGAGGGGGAAAGGAGAGTTGAGAGAGGAGAGGAGGAAAGGAGAGATGGGAGAGGAGAGGAGGAAAGGAGAGATGGGAGAGGAGAGGAGGAAAGGAGAGATGGGAGAGGAGAGGGAGCGGGGGAAGGAGAGAGGAGAGATGAGAGAGGAGAGGGAGCGGGGGAAGGAGAGAGGAGAGATGGAAGAGGAGAGGGGGAAGGAGAGAGGAGAGATGGAAGAGGAGAGGGGGAAGGAGAGAGGAGAGATGGGAGAGGAGGACGCTGGTTTCTGGGACTCTTCCAGATCTCAGGCTCTTTAAAGGCGGCTTTGTTAACTGCCCGAGTCCGTGTCTTTCACAGTCCAGTGGCGGACGCAGCGACACCGCCGAGAAAAAAGAGGGAAAAACAACCACGCGGCAGGAAAGAGGAGAGGAAAAGGTAGAACACGACCGCAACAGGACACAAACAGACCCAGGAGAAGTGATAGAGTCAGAGTTTACGACAGACTTTAAGATCTGGAACTGCGTGAATAATAATGGATTTGTCTTCTGTTTTTAGTCCTGGTTCAGTCCTGGTTCAGTCCTGGTTTAGTCCTGGTTTAGTCCTAGTTTGTCCAGATTCAGTCCTGGTTCAGTCCTGGTTTAGACCTGGTTTAGTCCTGGTTCAGTCCTGGTTCAGTCCTGGTTCAGTCCTGGTTTAGTCCTGGTTCAGTCCTGGTTCAGTCCTGGTTTAGTCCTGGTTCAGTCCTGGTTCAGTCCTGGTTCAGTCCTGGTTCAGTCCTGGTTTACTCCTGGTTCAGTCCTGGTTCAGTCCTGGTTTAGTCCTGGTTTAGTCCTGGTTCAGTCCTGGTTCAGTCCTGGTTTAATCCTGGTTCAGTCCTGGTTCAGTCCTGGTTTAGTCCTGGTTCAGTCCTGGTTCAGTCCTGGTTCAGTCCTGGTTTAGTCCTGGTTCAGTCCTGGTTCAGTCCTGGTTCAGTCCTGGTTCAGTCCTGGTTTAGTCCTGGTTCAGTCCTGGTTCAGTCCTGGTTTAGTCCTGGTTTAGTCCTGGTTTAGTCCTATCAGAAGTGTTAGATTGATAGTTTACTGCAGATTTTCCCGGTGCTTTTCCACTAAAACTCGATTTACAGTTTGGTGCATTATTCATTCATTCAGACTCAGGGGTCGAGGACTTTCGTGTCCGATCATCGGCACTTTCCCCACGCTCCACGTCCACACCGGGAAACGTGGGGACCGTGCTGATGAGCGGCACTTTCCCCACGCTCCACGTCCACACCAGGAAACGTGGGGACCGTGCTGATGATCGGCACTTTCCCCACGCTCCACGTCCACACCAGGAAACGTGGGGACCGTGCTGATGATCGGCACTTTCCCCACGCTCCACGTCCACACCAGGAAACGTGGGGACCACGCTGATGATCGGCACTTTCCCCACGCTCCACGTCCACACCGGGAAACGTGGGGACCGTGCTGATGATCGGCACTTTCCCCACGCTCCACGTCCACACCAGGAAACGTGGGGACCGTGCTGACGATCGGCACTTTCCCCACGCTCCACGTCCACACCGGGAAACGTGGGGACCGTGCTGACGATCGGCACTTTCCCCACGCTCCACACCGGGAAACGTGGGGACCGTGCTGACGATCGTCACTTTCCCCACGCTCCACGTCCACACCCGGAAACGTGGGGACCGTGCTGATGATCGGCACTTTCCCCACGCTCCACGTCCACACCGGGAAACGTGGGGACCGTGCTGATGATCGGCACTTTCCCCACGCTCCACGTCCACACCAGGAAACATGGGGACCGTGCCGACGATCGGCACTTTCCCCACGCTCCACGTCCACACTGGGAAACGTGGGGACCGCGCTGACGATCGGCACTTTCCCCACGCTCCACGTCCACACCAGGAAACGTGGGGACCGTGCTGACGATCGGCACTTTCCCCACGCTCCACGTCCACACCAGGAAACGTGGGGACCGTGCTGACGATCGGCACTTTCCCCACGCTCCACACCAGGAAACGTGGGGACCGTGCTGACGATCGGCACTTTCCCCACGCTCCACGTCCACACCGGGAAACGTGGGGACCGTGCTGATGATCGGCACTTTCCCCACGCTCCACGTCCACACCAGGAAACGTGGGGTCCGTGCTGATGATCGGCACTTTCCCCACGCTCCACGTCCACACCGGGAAACGTGGGGACCGTGCTGACGATCGGCACTTTCCCCACGCTCCACGTCCACACCAGGAAACGTGGGGACCGTGCTGATGATCGGCACTTTCCCCACGCTCCACGTCCACACCAGGAAACGTGGCTCCAGAGTCGCAGAGCAGAACTTTGTGTGGCTTTGTGTTACGAAAAGTGCTGTATAAATAAAGTTTGATTGACTGACTGATTGAACGTTGCGCTGCCAGAAACAACAACTCTGCACTTAAAATAACACCAAATCAAATGTTGCTTGAATTAAGAAAACACTTATTCCACTGGCAGATCATTTTACTCGTCAAGTTGAATCGACTTAAAGTAAAATGTTCTTAATTTAAGTCATTTTAACTTATCTAGATATTGTTGTTGTTTTTGTTTCCAGTGCAGTGCAAAAAGTTGTTTTCTTATTTTAAGTGTAGCCAGATGTATTTTCATATTTAAAGTACAAAAATTTTACTGCACTGGTAGATCATTTTACTTGTCAAGTGAAATTTACTCAAATCATGTTAAAACTTTCTTAATCCAACTAATTTTAGCTTGAGTAGATTTTGTTTTTTGCAGTGAAGCAGTCTCAGAATGAGTACACTACAAAAAAAGGATTTTCTAGCATAATTAAACTGACTTGAATTAAGCAGATTCATCTTAAAAGATCAATTTTAAGATGTTTTTACTTAATAAGATGAGATTTTTTTTTACTTGTTTCAAGATATTCATCCTGATTTATCTTATCTCGATATTACAACTTATTCTAAGCACTTTTTATATTCACTCAGTCCAGGTTAAGCCTCTTTAACTTCCGTCTCAAACCAATAAAGGGAAAAATCTTGACATAAATACTTGAAACTCGTGTTTTCTGCTTAGAACAAAATTCATATTTCGTCTTGTTTTAAGAAAACTTGGTAAGTGAAAATTTCTTACTGCACTGGCAGAAAATTTCACTTAAAATAGGGAATTTTTACCTCAACATTGGTATTTCTATCTTATTTTTTGATAGGCCTTTTTTGCAGCATAGAGAATAAATCTGATAATATGAACAAGCTAAAACAAGGTTGAAAATCTTGGCCAGATCAGAGACATTTGCAGAGTGACTGGTTTTGCCGCTTTTGCCGCTGTGGCACCGCTGAGCTTCTGAGAACTGCACAGGTTTGGCTTTGAAGAGGAATTAAGGCCTTGACTGGAGCTGAACTCTCACCTGTTTCTACAGACTCACGGCAAAAAGCAACGTCAAGATATGTTCAAGTGACTTTAATAAAGAACATTTCACGTTACTGGAGCAGGAAAATGATCTACTGCACCAATGATATACGTGTTTGTCTTCAGAGAGTTGTTTTTTCTGTGCAGTAAGATGCATTTTTGTGTTTTAAGTACAAAAGTTCCACTGGTAGACAGGGTTGGGTGCTGATATTAAGGTTTCCCGAGGTATCAAAAAGTAGGAACAGCATCAGTTTCATCGCCGTCATTAAAAAACCTGCAGCGCATAAGGACCTGATGTAATATTATAATTTACTGATCCCTAAATTTGTTTTCTCAGCACAAATGCATGTGTGGCTGTGTTTTTAATTTAATGATATGTCCTGTTCAGGCCTGGTTCAGGCCTGGTTCAGACCTGGTTCAGACCTGGTTCAGTCCTGGTTCAGTCCTGGTTCAGTCCTGGTTCAGTCCTGTTCAGGCCTGGTTCAGGCCTGGTTCAGACCTGGTTCAAAGTTTAAGCGCTTTAATTGATGCTTTTTCTCCACGTAACCAGGGACTGCAGATGGAAATGAGCCGTTCTTTCAAATAAAACTAAACTAAACTAAACCAAACCCAGGAGAATTCCGGCCACGACTGTACCAACGGTTTATCCCAGTTAAAGTCATCCAAGCCAAGGCGACTTTATTTGTACGGCAAAACCAAGTGCATAAAGCTGTTCAAAGTGTTTTGCAGAATAAGAAATACATTAAAATCACAATACAAACAAATCAAAACATAAAGAGTCATCATAAAATGTTAAAATAGAGAGAGGACTAAACAAGGACTAAACCAGGACTAAACCAGCACTAAACCAGGACTAAACCAGCACTAAACCAGGACTAAACCAGGACTAAACCAGGGCTAAACTAGGACTAAACTAGGGCTAAACAAGGACTAAACCAGGACTAAACCAGGACTGAACCAGCACTAAACCAGGACTAAACCAGGACTAAACCAGGGCTAAACTAGGACTAAACTAGGGCTAAACAAGGACTAAACCAGGACTAAACCAGGACTAAACCAGGACTAAACCAGGGCTAAACTAGGACTAAACTAGGGCTAAACAAGGACTAAACCAGGACTAAACCAGGACTAAACCAGGGCTAAACTAGGACTAAACTAGGGCTAAACAAGGACTAAACCAGGACTAAACCAGGACTAAACCAGGACTGAACCAGGTCTAAAACAGGACTAAACAAGGACTAAACCAGGACTAAACCAGGATTAAACCAGGGCTAAACAAGGACTAAACCAGGACTAAACCAGGATTAACCCAGGGCTAAACAAGGACTAAACCAGGATTAAACCAGGGCTAAGCAGAAAAAAGAAAAAATATTAAGAAAAAAAGAATAAAATATAAAAATATAAATATAAATAAATAAAATAGAGAGAGACATTCAATTAGAGAGAAGTCTTAAAGTTTACAAGATCAAGAATTTTGAAGTGAGATGATTTTAAAAACAGGGTTTGTTGGGTGCAGATAGTGAAGCTCATGAGCTGCAGTGTCGCGTTTGAACAGACCGGAAACCAGCACAAATGGAGAGGAGCAACTGCCATTCTTTCACATCCCAGTCGATGGAAATCTCATCCACATTATCCACAAAATTTGTCCTCCGTAAATAATGACTCCAGTCCACAAACCTGCTCTGTGAATCCAGTTTTCTTCCATCTTTAACAGTAAAAGTCTGGATAGTTCCTCCCGTGTGTTTGTTTCCATCCACAGCCACGGATCAGCCACAGTGACTCTACTTCCTGTGGACTTTATCTCCTCTTTTCTGCTTTAAAAATCCTGGATCTGAAGTGTTGCTCCACATTTCACACATAATAATAACACAATTTGGACTTGGAGCTCTGATCCTTGAACACTTCAGAGTCTCAGAGCGACTGGTTTCACTGTAGACGGGAAACGGCAGGAAACAGACCCGACCCCAACATAAATATTTGTCCGAACACGTCGGGTTCTCGTCGGGTTCTCGTCGGGTTCTCGTCGGGTTCTCGTCGGGTTTCCGTGCTCTAGTCGGAACGTCACTAAAAAAAAAGGAGGCGATGGTGAAAACGTTCGTCTGGTTTTGTCATTTTGAACCACAGACCGGACGGAACAAATGTTTTGTTGGACCCAGAAGTCGTGTGTGACGTCAGATCTACAAACCGAAAACTGTTCCCCCACACCTCAGCACAGTCCTTTAAACAGAGCAGGTGGTGGACAGCGCCGAGCTTCAGGGAGACGCTTCTAAATTGAAATGTCCTTCTGAAATCCTGGTGTTTGCTGTGGTCAGTCTGTAAATATGGTAAATCAAAGCCCGATCTGCTGTTAGTTTCACTGTGGACCTGATACAAGAGGCTAAACGTGCCCAGTCCAGTTTGATCGACTTTCCTCCCTAGGTGAAAGCTTCAAAATAATTCTGAATTAGTCACAGGAATACCGGAATAGGCTCTTAGAGTGCTGTTATATGTGTGATGTTCCTCTGTGGTCTTCTGTCCTGTGCTTTCAGGTGATGTTCCTCATGATCTCCTGTACTTTGTGTGGTGTTCTTCTATCTTCTGTCCTGTGCTTTCAGATGGTTATATGTGATGTTCCTCACGATCTCCTGTACTTTGTGTGGTGTTCTTCTATCTTCTGTCCTGTGCCTTCAGATGGTTATATGTGATGTTCCTCACGATCTCCTGTACTTTGTGTGGTGTTCTTCTATCTTCTGTCCTGTGCCTTCAGATGGTTATATGTGATGTTCCTCACCATCTCCTGTACTTTGTGTGGTGTTCTTCTATCTTCTGTCCTGTGCCTTCAGATGGTTATATGTGATGTTCCTCACCATCTCCTGTACTTTGTGTGGTGTTCTTCTATCTTCTGTCCTGTGCCTTCAGATGGTTATATGTGATGTTCCTCACGATCTCCTGTACTTTGTGTGGTGTTCTTCTATCTTCTGTCCTGTGCCTTCAGATGGTTATATGTGATGTTCCTCATGATCTCCTGTACTTTGTGTGGTGTTCTTCTATCTTCTGTCCTGTGCTTTCAGGTGGTTGTGAGTAATTCCTTTGTCAGCTTCTGTATTAGGTGCTGTCACATGGTTATATGTGATGTTTCTCCGTTATCTTCTGTCCTGTTTTTGGTCAGATGGTTCTGTGTGGTGTTACTCTAGGATCTTCTGTTCTGTTCTTTCAAATGTTTGTGTATGACGTTCCTCCATGAGCCTCTGCAGTGTTGGGCATTTTACTTAAAAAAGTAATTAGTTACCATTTCTAATGACTTCCCCCATATTCCTGAAAAAGTAATTACCGTATTTTTCGGACTATAAGTCGCACCGGCCAAAAAAAACATGTATAAGTCGCACTTTTTGGAGACATTTATTTTATAAAATCAGACCAAGAACCGACATTTCATCTTGAAAGGAAAGTTATAGAAGTTATAGTAATAAAAACAACCGAATAGAGAAGAATCCGTGTGTCATTCGTTCAATCGTTTTTCAATATAGAACCAACAATAAGAAATTATTATTATTATTATTATTATTATTATTTGTCTCTAAAAACAAAATGAAAAAACGGATCACGATTTGTTCTTTTTCACCTTTGACTCATATATACGATTCATATATTTGGTCTATGGACGGTCAGTGTGAAAAATGTAATATATAAGTCGCACCTGAGGAATAGTCACAGGAACCACCCAAATCCTGTAAGAACGTATCGTCCGAAAAGTGCAGTAATTACTCAGCAAAGTATTTATCCAGTTATTTTTCACGTTATAGGCTCAAGATACAAAATTATTCTTAGTCAGTCGCGGTAATAGCGTATACCCCGGTAAAATGCTTAGAAGGATTAACCGTATCAAAATCTGGACACCGCCCAACCCTGTCCTACTGGTAGATCATTTCCTTGTCAGTACGAAACTCAAATCACGGTGAAACTTCTCAATTCGCGTCATTCCAACTTTAGATTTGAGTTTTTGTCATGCACAGGGAGGGGAGAGAGAGTGCATCTGTGGAAATGAGAGGAGACAGGTTTAGGGTTATGATGAGGCCGTGAGTTATAAACCGCGACTCGCAGGAGGAAATAGACTCTTCCGCAGTTCGTTTCAAAGGATTCATACGGACGATGTTTTTATAAATCAAGAAGTAATTTCCAAACTGAAGGAAATGTTACAGCGGCGAAAATTTACGCTCCTCCAAACCAAATGAGTCCTGCCCAAAGGAAGAGTTATAACGGAGACCTGGACCGGTTTAGAAGTGTGACGGTTTCTCTGGATGCCGGGGTTCATTAAAGGACCCACGTTACGCTCAGTTCTGATCGGAGTTTTAATGTTTCCTCGTCGCAAACACACCTGGAGTTCGGTTTTGCTTCATTCACGCGTTTTTTCCCACACAGAAACCTGCAGATTTACACTTTTCCACCTCATGTAGTCATACAGGAAGTGCTCCGCTGTGTTTTTGGACTCCAGACACCTTCACTAGAATCATTTGGATCGTTTCAGCGACTGAAATTGTCAATCTGTTCTGAATTTAAGTTCAAAAGGAGCTTCATGACGTCACAAGGTGGAACACAGCGTTTCGCGGTTTGGAGATGTGGACAGACGGATAAAAAAAGAGTTACTCAAACGTGTGAATGAAACAAATCTGTGTCGTTCGTTCATTTGTTTTTCAAACTAAAACCAAAAATAAGAAAACGAAACAACAACTGTTATAACGGAAAAAAACAAATAACGTCCAGGACTAAACCAGGACTGGACCTGGTCTCCGCCCCTGAGTCCTGGTTTAGACCTGGTTCAATCTTGGTTTAGACCTGGTTTGGATCTGGTTCAGTCCTGGGTTAGATCTGGTTCATTCCTGGTGTAGTCCTGGTTCAGTACTGGTTTAGACCTGGTTTAGTCCTGGTTTAGATTTGGTTCAGTCCTGGTTTAGATCTGGTTTAGTCCTGGTTTAGACCTGGTTTAGATCTGGTTTAGACCTGGTTTAGATCTGGTTCAGTCAAGGTTTAGATCTGGTTCATTCCTGGTTTAGTCCTGGTTCAGTACTGGTTTAGACCTGGTTTAGACCTGGTTTAGATTTGGTTCAGTCCTGGTTTAGATTTGGTTCAGTCCTGGTTTAGATCTGGTTCATTCGTGGTTCAGTCCTGGTTTAGATCTGGTTCAGTCCTGGTTTAGACCTGGTCCAGTACTGGTTTGGACCTGGTTTAGACCTGGTTTAGACCTGGTTTAGACCTGGTCCAGTCCTGGTTTATGCGCAGACTCGATATCAGGAGTTTGCTTCAGGGAAACGGCTGTTCTCCGTTTTTTCCATTATTCATTTAAACTCAAAATCGAAACTGAAAAAACGAATCATTATCTGTTTTTTCATTTAAATTTGGAGACAAATAATTAAGAAAAGAGTTGTTTTCTTTTCTTATTTTTGGTTTTATTTTGAAAAACAAATGAACGAACGGCACCTGGATTCAAACACAACTCCAGCTCTGTTTTTGAGGAGGCAACAACTTCAGAACATGTAAAATTAAAGCTCAAGAGTCAGTTTTGTGTAATCCGGGACTTTTAAAACGGGTTTATCGTCCAACACCATCTCCACTTACTGCTGGTGTTCTGTCTCCATGTAGATTTGAACATTTTTGTGCAAAACTTGAGCAGTTTTTCATCTGTTGTCCATGAAGTCTTTAATGATCGACGTAAACCTGCCCACAGCAGGAGCCGTGTTTGGATGAGGAGCAGGTACGAGGCACCACAGGCGTCTGATTGGCCGTTGTGCTCCATGATTTGTCTAAAAAAAAACAGCCTTGATCTGAGAAATTGCAAAGATCTTAGGCTAGAAAATCCAAAAAGACTAGAAAATTCTGAAAAAGATGATTTTTATTGTCTTTAAAACATGAAAAACTTCACACCGTTTGTAGTGGACCAAAGTTCTTGCTCACGTCCCTTCAGCATTCAGAGCATCGTATTTATTCACCACTGTGAGGTTATGAGAGCTTTTCCATGGGCAATTCTAGGCCTGAAATTATCCAAACGATTCCAGGTGTATTAAGGTTAAACACAAAGTTTACTTCCTGTATGACACGTGACATCACAAGAGCTGTTTTCAGGCAGAACGGTGCTGGTGCCGGTTCCCGCAGCAGCTCCACTGGAACCAAAGTTCTCACCGGCGAACGAGCCACATTCAAACCGTTTAAAGTGACTTCGGGACGCCTCATCGAAAGAGGGCGCAGCTTTGCCACTAAATAAAAACAAGACCGTACGACAGCACATGTCAGAGCACAGAAATGGATCACAGATCACATATGGGTCGATATAACTCACTTTTTCTTGTGCTGCTGTCGAGCTTCTGTTGAAATTCTGCTGAAGTCCATTTGGCAAATATTTGGTCTCCTCCACGGCACAATCTTCATGCCACTTTTCTCCGCCACATTCCCATGGAGGAATATTCCACTATCTGGTTCAACTTTTCAGTTCCTGAACGCTCGGATTTTCGGTGTGAACACGTCGGTCAGTTCGAGTTTAGGTGCGGGAACCAGCACCGGTACAGTTCTGTGTCGGCCTGAGAGCTCCTCAGGTGGAACAGAGTGTTTCCAGTTTGAGAGAAGAAACTGATCCAGTGTTTGTGTGGCACTCTGCAAATGTCTCTGATGTGGCCCAGATTTTAAAACCGATATCGGGTTCTTCATCTTGTTTTCAGATTTATGATCGACTTACTCGTTCTGAGTTGGTTGTCTAATCTTGAAAATTGTAACATATATTTCATCCGTGAATAATCTCTTCAGAAAATCTTAAATTTTGGCAATAAACGTTTAAAAGAATCTACAACACTGAAAAAAAAGAAAGTTAAAATGACTTGAAATACAAAAGTTTTACCATGATTTGAGTACATTTCTTTTGTCCAGTAAAATGATCTGAGACTTTCACTACTTTTCAGTCATTTTCTGACAGATTTAAATGTGTGAATGAAACAAAACACGTCTCCAGGTCCAACAGATCAGAAAACGGCGTAACATGAGCCTTTTAAATCCGGTCTTTATCTCGTTTGTGGATCCCGTGTTTGCATGAGGAAACTTGGCGGCGGCTGAAGTGGAGCGAGCGGCTCATTTCAGGCGCCTCCAGGATTAACGCCGAGTCTCTGGGGTCAGATCCCAGTCCTCGTCTTTAAGCTGTTACCGCGGAGACGAGAGGAGCGCCGAGAAGTGTTGACACAGCGCCGCGACGTGCTGATCGCGGTGAGATCCGCGCGTTGTTAACAGAGCAGCAACAGAGACAGGAACGGCTTCGTTAGCATTATATTTAAAGGTTCTCCGTGTCCTAATGTCGTTTCCTCGTCACAAACAGACCTGGGGTTGTGTTTTGTTTCATTCACACATGTTTAACACACAAATCCTGCAGATTTAGGCTGAGTTCTTCCCTCTGTTCCACCTTGTGATGTCATGTGGTGATACAGGAAGTGCTCCACTGCGTTTTTAAACTCCACACACCTTCATTAGAATCATTTGGATCATTTCAGCCCTGGAATTGCTGATCTGTCCTGACCCAAAGGTAAAAGCGTAAAAGGTTCACTTGAAAACTACCACTTCATGACATCACAAGGTGGAACGATTTAGACTTGGTTTACACCTGTTTTATTCCTGTTTTAGTCCCGTTTTAGTCCCGGTATAGTCCTGGTTTAGACCTGTTTTAGTCCTGGTTTAGACCTGGTTTAGACCTGGTTCAATCTTGGTTTAGACCTGGTTTAGACCTGGTTTAGACCTGTTTTAGTCCTGGTTTAGATCTGGTTTAGACCTGGTTTAGACCTGGTTTAGTCCTGGTTTAGACCTGTTTTATTCCTGTTTTAGTCCTGGTTTAGTCCTGGTTCAGTCCTAGTTTAGTCCTGGTATAGTCCTGGTATAGTCCTCCTGGTTCAGACCTGGTTTAGACCTGTTTTAGTCCTGGTTTAGATCTGGTTTAGACCTGGTTTAGACCTTGTTTAGTCCTGGTTTAGACCTGTTTTATTCCTGTTTTAGTCCTGGTTTAGTCCTGGTTCAGTCCTAGTTTAGTCCTGGTATAGTCCTGGTATAGTCCTCCTGGTTCAGACCTGGTTTAGACCTGGTTTCGACCTGGTTCAGACCTGGTTTACAGCTGGTTTAGTCCCGGTTTAGTCCCGGTATAGTCCTGGTGTAGTATTAGTATAGTCCTGGTTCAGTCCTGGTTTAGTCCTGGTTTAGACCTGGTTTAGACCTGGTTCAGACCTGGTTTAGACCTGGTTTACTCCTGGGTTAGTCCTAGTTTAGACCTGATATAGACCTGGTTTTCAGCTCTGAAATGGCTGGAATCTCGACGGTAAAAGGAGCTGCTCAAACTGTTGGACCCTCCCACTTGATGACATCACAAGGTGGAACAGACCATTTTGAGGTTTGGGGACGTAGATGTAATAATAAAGTGTTACTCAAACATGTGTGAATGAAACAAAACACACATTAGAACTGGTTTCACGCTCACAAGAGTCAGTTTAGTGTAATTTTGGACTTTTAAGGGACAAAAAGCTGAAACTAGCAGAGTGCTTTATGATCACATTAATAGATGCAAAACTACAGGTGACTGGGTATTAAATATTTGTACGCACAGCTGCCCGTCCACAGGTGTTGTCGGTAAAACCTACGGGGATCTGGAAAAACATCTGGTGAAACACATTTTATGCATTTCGTACATCGTTACTGAGCTTAAACATTCTCACCACCGCTGCGCATTTCCTCATGGATTTGTACATTTAAAACTGCATTTCCCTGGAGATGTTATTGTTTTGTTCCAAAGTGTGGCATTAAACGTGTCCGTCGCCACAGAAACAAGCAGGAGACTCCACCAGGACAGTTCACAGGTGAGATCTGTGACGCGGTGACCCCGATCACAGTGAACATGTAGGTTTTAAAAGGCATTTTTGAGCAATAAAAACACCCATGATTGAATGAATACATCTTATATGTTTAAAAGCACATTGTGGAACATTACAGGCAAACCAACAGCATCGCCATGGTGGTGGATCCCCGGAGACGTAAGCTTGCGGGCTGAGCGTTATGCAGAATCATACTACCAACCGTAAAGAGGGTTTGAGATCGCTAGATTACGCAAACATGCATAAATGACATTTAAAAACGGCACAAGGTTTTTTACCTGTGACGCAATAATCCTGGCAGAACTCAAATCAAGCGTTTTGTGACGACTCGGGGGGAGGAGACTGCGCAAGATTCATCAAACGTCAATGAAGCAAAATCAACTCCAGACAAGTTTCTGATCAGGAACATCAGAACATGATGAGAAGCTCAGAAATATTACGTTTTAAATATGCCCGTGGACACAGTCGTTTTTATGTGATGTTATAGTCCCAGCTGAGCAAAAGTTATTTATATATTACCATATTTTTTGGAGTATAAGTCGCTCCGGAGTATAAGTCGCACTTTTGGGGGGAAATTTATTTTAAAAAATGAGAGACGAAGAACAGACATTTCATCAAAACTAGAGCATAAACAACATAACAGAATAATCTTACCGAACTCTCCATCTCGCTCCAAATCACTAAATCCACTGAATTCTTCATCCTCGGTGTCACTTCTGAGTAACTCCAGCTAAATCCAGCTTTTAGCCACGATGAGCTTTTGTTTTCTTCACTGCAGTTTGAGTTTCCTCCACTTTTCTCCAGTTAAAAACAAGTTTCTCGTTCACTCCAAACTTTCTTTCTGCTGCTCGATTGTTCCTCTCTTCCACCGCTCTTCACACGTTTCTCGGTTCCCGCTCAGTATTTACCATAAGTAATAATGTGTTTGTGCTCATTGGTTTAAGTTTTACAGAAATGAAACTTAAAGTCTCGTGGCTCATTTGCAGATAGTGAAAAAAAAACATCTCGTGTGCTGATGCAGAAGCTTCTGTCGCACTAAAGGACCAGATTCAGTGGATTATTCACTGCCTGGACAAGAAAAAAGTCACCATCTGGATTTAAGTAAGAAAACAGGAGTGAGGTGCTGCAGGTGGTGACAGAAGTGACAGTGGAGCAGGAGGAGGAGCCTGAGGCGGAGCAGGAGGAGGAGCCTGAGGCGGAGCAGATGCTGTTACAGGCCCAGAGCCTCTTGTGTCTGTGTGAAAATCACCAACATGTGAAATTATATCTCACTGGTGGAAACACGTTGGTGTCCCGCGATGCAATAAAAGAGTTTTAATATATTCAGTCGGTGCCTCGGGTTTGTACCTCGCTCATGTTACATTTACGTTTAGATGAACTGAAATATTTCATATATAAGTCGCACCTGAGGATAAGTCACCGGAAACACCCAAACCATGAAAAACACAGTACTTATTCGTAAGGAGCAGGCAAATAGACCAACAAATATCAAACCCCATCATTTAAAGTCAGCGGTCCCCAACACCCGGACCAAGCACCGGTCCCGGTCCATGGGTTGTTTGGTACCGGGCCACACAGAAAGAATAAATAACTTACATTGTTTCCGTTTTATTTATTAACCGAGTCTGAACAATGTTTTATTTTGAAAAATTACTGAATTCTCTCCGTTTCATCCGTCTGTGACTCACTCTTGACTCCAGATGCTTTTCCCGGTCACGTGATACTTTAACACTAATATTAAACCCACAAGCTGCAAAATGAGTTCATCAAAGTCAGTGCGACCGTGCGTGATTTATGGACTCTGTGCGTAAATCGCTTTCTGTGCTTTATCATTTTTTGTTTTTTTTGTTGTTGTTGAAAACAATGGCCAAGATGACTCAAAAGACAAAGTACATGGTTCAAGCTGGTTTGCAGTGTGTTTACAGGTCCCCAGTGCGTATGTATATAGTTTGCAGTGTGTTTACAGGTCCCCAGTGCGTATGTATATAGTTTGCAGTGTGTTTACAGGTCCCCAGTGCGTATGTATATAGTTTGCAGTGTGTTTACAGGTCCCCAGTGCGTATGTATATAGTTTGCAGTGTGTGTGTGTAAATGTCCATTTGGAGTCTCCATATTGTCCCTCTGTAAAAACGCATGAACTAAACCATGTGAATAATGCTGTAAAATGCTCATTTTTAGAGCTATTGTTTTCAAATTTGAAATGGGTGTAGACAAGACCTGATACTGTGAGCACATCCTGTGCTGAAGTCTATAAGTACCAAACTTCCCTGTGTACACTCTTCTTTTTACAAAGAAAACTCTAGGCGAAGAAAAATGTCTTAATTTCTCTGTGTTCCAAAGAGTATAACTTTTTATTGGTTATACTTCGAGTGATTTTTTCTTTTGTGGTCGAAAATACAGAATGTTACCTTTCCAAAATGCCCAAACTTTTACATATATTTACATATACTAGAACAGCTTTAATATGAAACTTTTCTTACATTTTTCAGGCGTTTTAGTCAAAAATACCCGGATTTTTATAGGTTTAAAAAAAGACGTCTTTGGAAATTTATTATTATATTTGCCAAACACCACAATTTCTGTACTGGTCGTATCATTTTATTTTGTCATTTTCATCCACCACATGTTAAAATGCTGTTCTGTGAAAATATTGTCTGATATTAAACTGGTTCATGGTGCAAAAATGGTTGGGGAAACACTGTTGTGACAATACCAAAGACGTGACACGACGCTGTCTAACTGCAATTTCCTTAGTTAAAAAGGTTCAAATTTCATAATAATTCACCACATTTCCGTAGAGCCAAATCATTTTGTTCAGAAATCCTGAGTTATTCTGCATGTTTTTTGTGCTTAAAGTGTTCAAATGTCATGTGGTACGACCGTGCATCATGTGGTGCGACTAATAACAGCAGGAATTCTGTGGCTGGAGTTTAATAACAGACAAAGTCGACTTGGGTGAACGGTTCTTTAGGCATTTTTCTTCATTTTGATGCATTTTCCAGGGCAGTAGTTTGTTCATTAAACACAAGCAGGTGAGAAGAAAATATCAATATGCATTAAAAATCTAAAGAAACACTAACAGTTTGTTTCTATACACTTCATATTACTCAGAGCTTAGATGAATATCCCAAATCTGTGTCATTCGTTCATTCGTTTTTCAATATAAAACCAAAAATAAGAAAATGAAAAAATATATATATATATTTTCTTCATTATTTGTCTCCAAAACCAAAATAAAAAAACGGATAACAATTTGATTTTTTAGTTTTTCGATTTTGTGTTTATGATAAGTAGAAAAAACAGATAACGGCCGTTTCCTGTTTTGTCCAATTTTCTTAATACCGAACTGTCGCAGCGTGTTAGAAATCTCAGCCTGCGTTTTTCCATCCTCAAAAAGCTGTTTAGTCAGATGATAATGATCCTCAAGTCCAGCGGCCTTTAGGTTCGCACTCGTCACATACGTGTGTCTGTGCTGCTAAAGGTTCATTTACGGTTTACACAACTTGCTCAAGGATCAAAATTGGACAAAACGGGAAACGGCCGTTATCCATTTTTTTCCATTTTTCACTTAAACACAAAATCAAAAACTGAAAAAACGAATCATTATCTGTCTTTTCATTTTGGTTTTGGAGACAAATCATCTTTTCCTTATGTTTGGTTTTATATTGAAAAACAAATGAACGAATTATACACAGATTATGCCATCCATGTTTCAGAAAATAAAACAGTGTTCAGGTTATTTTAAGGTTATTCTCGGTCGCACCACATGACATTTTACACTAAAAATGCTTCATATAAATGTTAACCACAGATTTATGCACCTGATGCTGTAAATATTTGAAAAAGTTCAATAGAAACTCACTTTTTTTATATATTTTAAAATTTGCCTGGGCGCACTTCCAGCTCCAGTTGACTTTATATTGAAAAACCGTCACCCTCTCTCTGTAACTGCTGCTGTGGCCTCGTCATTTTGGCCTGAAAACGTTCGTATTAACCCGCTCTGTGATCCTGGGGTTTTTACTTCACTATTTGTCTGTTAATAAATTTCTATTCATAATACAGTATCAAACTCTGCTATAATTCACCCCTATAACCCCCGTACTCCCCTGTCCTCTCTGATAAAGTACACACATACTCGTTTGCAGTGAGGCTTGTGTACACAGAGGCCCTGGCGGCACTGGGCCGGGCTCCTCCGGTGCCGTTTGGATGGTACAGGCAGCGGATCAGTGAACGGGGCTAATGGATGAAAAGAGCCGAATCATTATGTGATTTAATAGTTCATTGAGTCTCTTCAGTTGGCTGGTAATTAAACAACAGTGGCTGGGTGTGGGGAGCCAGTGGGGCGGATTTCACCTCTGCAAAGGGCAAAGCGTCAGCCCAGAGGAAGAGAGAGGTCCAGCAGAAGCCCCAGAGGCCACAGTGGAGGAGCTGCTCGGGCCCTCGAGGGGAACTGGGGCGTCGGGAACCTGGACTCCACATGAACTCACTCAGATTGTATGGTACAGAATAAGTGTGTGTAATGCCATTTCTGCTGACGTCTCTTGATGGAGGAAATTTGCAGTAGTTTTGTATAGAGAGAAGTTAAACCTGGACCTTTTGTGTGTGTGTGTGTGTGTGTGTGTGTGTATTGGACATGTATGTATATTATGTATATGTATTTATGTGTGTGTATTTGTTCTGTATACGTCCATCAATAGGGAATTTTAGGGTGGGAAGTGTGAGGTTAAAAAAAAGGAAAATGTTATATTTACTGGAACCTATAGAATTACAAATAACACTTGAATAAAAATAATTTGATCACAAAATAAGATTATTTTTCTTGGGGGGGGGGTGTGACACATGTGAAACAAAGGAGCTCATTGGTCATTGTTATTTTCTCTCCCCTCAGATGAACAGAGTTTGGTGTAGGGCTGAAAACGATTACTCGAGTAACTCGGATAATTCGATTACAAAAAATATTCGGGGCAAATTCTTTGCCTCGAGGCTTCGTTTAATTCATGTCACCAAAGTCAATTTATTTAAAATGTGATGCTATCGTATCACTCCTCCTTTGTAGACTGCTGCGCCAGTCTGGGATCACTGTTTCACACGGACAGTTATCAATGACGTACATTTCAAAGATTTGAAGCGTGCGCGATTTATTCCACGGTGTGGAAATGGCAGATAATGATGTGGCCGCTGCCAGTGTGCACTGGCAAAGCCAACCTGATGTACCACAACAGTACGTCTTCAATGCTACAGCACTTAAAGCGAAAGCATCCTCATGTGAACTGTACTTCTCTAAGCGCCGCTTTCTAAGCGGAGTTGGAGTCGGAGAATCTACGAGGTAATATACTTTTACGATTGCTAACTGAAATGAAAAGTAACGCCTATTAGAATGTACAGTATTTGTAATTATTTGTAACCTGTGTTATGAGTCGATAGTAACGAGGCATAATGAGCAGCAAGAGAGCAAATGATCTCACTCAAATCGCTCCCTTCCTCACGTATACACAGACACACGCACACACTCGGTGTTTCTCATATCAGAAACGTCTAGTTCGTTGTTCTACTTTTACCAAAAATCTGATTTAATCTAGAACCGCTGGCATCAATAATTCCAATATCAGAGAAAGGAAATATTTTACCGACGTTTACGAACACTTATCTGTTCGCTAGTTCTATATTTAGCTTATTAATTAGGCTAGTTAAAGGATTAACGTTGTCACTTAGAAAACTCCTGTCTTATAAGCCAATAAGCCAAAGGTTTTACACTTGTTTAAAAAAAATGTTGACTTTAAATAAAAACCTTTTTTGTGAGGAATAACAGCAATTGCTTGCTCATTTTAAGAGGCCTTTCATGTTGCGTTACACACTATTGATATAGTATAAAAACAAAAAAGTGTGATTTATCCGATTACTCGATTAATCGATGATATAATCGACAGAATACTCGATTCCAAAAATATTCGATAGTTGCAGCTCTAGTTTGGTGCTTTGCTCACTGATTCTGCAGAAATTTGCCAAGTAAGTGTCATTAAAAAGCTTCATGTGGAAAACAAGTTAATTTTGGTTTAATTATTTTTTTGTTAAAAATGATCATGATTCATATATACATACAGCCATTTCTTAGTCATTTCATTTCATTTGGTTTGGTACCGCTGTTATCACCAGACTTGAGAACATGGGGCCACAGGTTGATCACGTACTTCCTCACAGGCTCAAAGACCTTTAGAGCTGTGATTTTATATTTGTAACGATTGTAATTGTAGAATGTATATTGTAATTGTGCACCATGTGTGCTGTGCACAGACAGAAAATGTACTGAAGTTTTCCTTTTGCCTAAAGACCCCCGGTGTGACAGGCACGAGGCAGCTCCTTTTATCAGTACTTCTGTGTTAGCAAACCAAGACGGAGTGTTTTATTTGTCCTGTAGTTTTCTCAGCGTTTTCCGCACTTGTTAAGGCTAATAAATGCACCAGTACTGGAGAACAGTGTGCAGTGTTGTCACTGAGGAGCTACACTGCCCTGTTTCTTCAGTCCTTTGTAACTGCGCACAGCAAGACAGCACAGTGAACTCACAAATGACGAGAATCCAAACTCACGAGTCCAATTAGGTTCAAATAGTCTTTGTGACGCTCTGTGTTTTCCGTTCACTTTCAGCAGGAGCCATTCCAGATGGATAATGTCTAGAATTCAATTCAGAGTGAGTGAGGTTAAGTCCTTTCTGATATGTATTTGTTCCTTTCCTGTTTCCTTGTGAGCATCTGTATTTGTTTTACACAGATCCATCCTTGTCTCTGATTGGCTAATCCTCACTCACACTCTGAACTAGCGGCCGGACTCACGTCTTTGTAAAGAAATTCTTCATCCAAGGTAAACATGTAAGAGTTCAAGAACTGAAATATGAAAATTTACATTTTTTCCCCTCTCCACATGTATTACTTTTGGTTGTTTAAATATTAACAACATATTCTCAGTTTAAAACACATTTAATTGTTAAAAAATAATTAATAAATAATAGGGATGTAACAATAACTGAAATCTGGTGATATCGTATCGTCAAAGGTCTCACAATAATATCGGGACCATCACAATATATCGAATCCCAAGTCTCTTTGCTTAAATGAACAGTTCTGATGCAGAAATAGCTAAAAAAAAAAAAAACAGAGGGAACTACATAGACCATGATCCTTTGCTCCGTTTCAGTGCAGACGACATGAAGAAATAACTGTTCTAAGCACTTTTACATCTTCATTCTTTGGATTAAGTCTTGTGAAGCATTTTTAGAGGAAAAAGGAGCAGATTCACAGTTTTGTGCCTCCACAAAATATTGCAATAAATCTGGTACAGTGAGATGTTTATGGTGAAAATATCGTACAGAGAGATTTGGATTTCGTTCCATCCCTAAAGACAGTAAATGTTGTACCAAATGACTGGTCAAAGCGTTTTAGAATGTCAGACTTGTTGTTATGTAGAATATCGTAATATCGTGAGCTTTCCCACGATATTGCGATAAATATCGTACCGTGAGGTTCAGACCGTGACGATATCGTATTGCTACACACTGGGTAAATAACCATATAAAGGTCAAAACGCCATTCTCTGGACCCATCTCTCACACTGTGGCTTTGACACGGTTCAGTGCTTATGAAACATGGCGCAGTCGAGTAACTAAACACAGAAGCACAATTTTCCTGCTGTATACAATTATGAGTATTGATCTTGTGACTTGTGAGAAATATGAATTCCTAACGGCGTCTTGTCGTCTCGTATGAGGCTTTGTCCGCTGACTGTGAGGTGTGGGGCTGCGGGCGCTCTGTGTGCTTGGCCCTGTCTGAACCGCGGAAGCCCGGCGAGAGATCGATCAAACCGCTCGGCCCCAAAACAGACGAAAGGTCAGAGCGGCGGGAGCTGTCTGCCAAATATGAAAATCCCAAACTAATCTGTGAGTCTAATCGTCCAAACATCTGGAGTGAGACGTGACGCAGGAAATGTCATAAATGTTACACCACGAGCTGCTTCTGCCATACAGACATTTAGCACCGAACTTGGTCCAGCACAGACCTTTGCTCCAGTGGGAAGAGGTTTACGGTGGGAGCATTGAACCGTCAACCTGTAAATAGAAGCACAGCGGAGGCACGTCAGAGAGAGTGGAGTTTGGATGTTCATAGCCACAAGCGACAATTCTCCATAGATATTACTGCTGTCAATCGATAAAAATATTTAATCTCATGAATGTCATTGTTAACTCGCAATTAATCCCGAATTCACTAGCAAGGACCAAGCCAGGAACAACACCGTGTGACGAAGAAGTTCAGTGATGAGTGAACGAGGCGGCTCAGCTGGGCTGAGACTCGAGGTGGGGGTTTCGTCTCAATCTTCAACTGGCCCAATCGTAGACGGACCCCCCTCTCGTAGGCGTCTCATGTCTGGAAGATGAAAGAGAGGGGGGTTGGGAAGGTAGGGTCGAGTTAGCTGAGAGAAAACAGGGGGTGAACGGATAGGCTGCTACAAATAGGCTTCTAGAAAATTGAGGTGTGGTCGAAGTGAGCTGTGATTCACCTGTGCTCCTGAATTTCAATCAATCATATTAACTACAATTAAACACACATTTTTTTCCCTTAAATCATCATTTTAATACTCTCTTTGTGTAATTTTTTCTGTTTGTCTGCCCCCAACCATAGAACTATAATAAAAAAAGTTTTTATTATAGAATCTATAAGGCATGTCCTAACTATGGCCCAGGGGCAAAATGTGGGACTCAGACCAATTGTTTTGTTTTGGTGACTTGGTCCATATTACTGCATGTAGTACTTTTACTGCATGTTTTTGAAATCTACCTTTGATCAAGCAAATGCAGTGTGTCATTTTGAGGGTCTGAGCCTGAACAAAGGTCTGGAGGGTCATTCAGTCCTGTTATAAATGCATAATTTTGAATTACTCACTGTTTTGATCACCAGCCTATGACCCTCAATCGGCCTCACGCTGGTCTGTTTTAATATGAGGCCCTTGATGAAAAAGGTTTGGATGCCCCTGGTATAGATCCATATCTCTGCGATGACGTCCTCACACACGCTGTTTGTTTCCATGTGGCAGCAGCTCGTGGATCTGCAGCAGCGACGCTTTAGAGGAGAAAATAAGTCCAGCGACAGAAATATCTATGAAATAGTGAGACAGATGTGAGTCCTGCTGCGATTCGCTCCTCCAGGAGTTTATGGAGATAAAACAGCTCAGAGCAGTGAAGACAGGAGGAGGAGAGAAAACTGCTGCAAAACTTCTTCTATTTCACGTTTTCCTCGTTTGAATAAAATCACCGCACCTGACAGGGCTTCTCTGTTTTGTACAAATTGTTTTCCTTCCTGTTTACAGTCCGATCCAGTAGATTTCTAACATTATAGCAGCTTATGGAAAAAAAATAGTTAAAAACGCTGTTAAAATTGTTTTGCATTAACTCGTTAACACGATGTTTTTGACCAAGGGGGAAGACATTATTGCCCTTGTTCCTATGGGATTTGCGGTTGTGCTGGCGATTACTTGGACACCACTGAGCGTCCTCCTCGGGCCGCCACCTTAACGTGGTGGAGGTTTTAGTACCCGAATGATCCCAGGAGCTATGTTGTCGGGGCTTGTATGCCCCTGGTAGGAATCACCCAAGGCAAACAGGTCCGGGGGACAGGTCAGACGAAGAGAGCGGTTCAAAGCCCTATGATGACACAAAAATCGAGGTCAGTGGCGTCGCCCGGAAAGCGGCACCGGGGCCCCACCCTGGAGCCAGGCCTGGGATGGGTGCACGTGGGCGAGCGCCTGGTGGCCGGGCCTTTCCCCACAGGGCCCAGCCAGGCCCAGCCCGAAGGAGCGATGTGGGGCCGCCCTCCCCTGGACCCACCATCCGCGGTAGGAGCCATAGGGGCCGGGTGCAAAGAGATCTGGGCGGCAGTCGAAGGCAGGGGCCTCGGCGACCAGATCTCTGGACATGGAGACTCGCTCTGGGGACATGGAATGTCACCTCGCTGGGGGAAGGAGCCTGTGAGCTTGTGCGGGAGGTTGAGTGTTACCGGCTGAATATAGTCGGCCTCACCTCCACGCACAGCTTGGAGGCTCTGGAACCCAAATCCTTGAGAGGGGCTGGACTCTCCCATTTCTCTGGCGTTGGCTGCGGGGAGCGGCGGCGAGCTGGCGTGGGCTTGCTTATGGCCCACAGGCTCCCAGCCGCTGCGTGTTGGAGTTTACCCGGTGAGCGAGAGGGCCGCGTCCCTGCGCCTTCGGGTCGAGGGACAGGTCTCTCACTGTGGTGTCGGCCTATGGGCCGAACAGCAGTGCAGAGGACCCAGCCTTCTTGGAGTCTCTGGGAGGGTACTGGACAGTGCACCGACCGGGGACTCCGTTGTTCTACTGGGGGACTTCAGCACCCATGTGGGCAACGACAGTGACACTTGGAGAGGGGTGATTGGGAGGAACGGCCTCCCTGATCTGAACCCGGCGGTGTTCTGTTATTGGACTTCTGTGCTAGTCACAGTTTGTCCTGCCAGACACCATGTTCGAGCACAGGGGGTCCATCGGTGCACGTGGCACCAGGACTCCCTGGGCCGGAGGTCGATGATCGACTTTGTTGTCGTGTCATCTGACCTCCGGCCGTGTGTCTTGGACACTCGGGTGAAAAGAGGGCAGAGCTGTCAGCTGATCACCACCTGGTGGTGAGTTAGGTCCGCTAAGCGGAGGAGGAAGCCGGAAAGACCTGGCAGGCCCAAGCGTATCGTGAGGTCTGCTGGGAACGTCTGGCGGAACCTTCTGTCAGTGTGGCCTTCAACTCACACCTCGGGAGAGCTTCTCCCAGATCCGAGGAGGCTGGGGACATGGAGCCAGTGGAAGCCGTTCTCGGCCTCCATTGTCGATGCGGCCGTTCGTAGCTGTGGCTGTAAGGCCTGCGGTGCCTGTCGCGGCGGCAATCCCGAACCCGGTGGTGGACACCGGAGTAAGGGATGCCGTCAAGCTGAAGAAGAGTCCTACCGGGCCTTACTGGCCGGTGGACTCCTGAGGCAGCTGAGCGGAGTACCGTCGGGCCAAACGTGCTGCAGCCCGAGTTGCAGAGAGCAAAAAACTCCGGGCCTGGGAGGGAGTTCGGGGGAGGCCATGGAGGAGGACTATCGGACGGCCCCAAAGGGAAATTCTGGCAAAGCCGTCCGGCGCCTCAGGAGGGGCGGCCCTTCACCAATACTGTTTGCAGTGCGGGGGAGAGCTGCTGACCTCGACTGGGGATGTTAATCGGGCGGTGGAAGGAATACTTTGGGATCTCCTCCAATCCCACCGTCACGTCCTCCGAGAGGAGGCCGAGGCTGGGGACCCAGAGGCGGACTCATCCATCACCCTGGCCGAAGTCACTGGGGTGGTCAGAAAGCTCCTCGGTGGCAAGGCTCCGGGGGGTGGATGAGATCCGTCCTGAAGTACCTGTAAGTCTCTGGGTGTTGTGGGGCTGTCTTGGTTGACACGTCTCTACAACATCGCGTGTGATCGGGAACAGTACCTCTGGACTGGCAGACAGGGGTGGTGGTCCTCTGTATAAAAGGGGGACCGGAGGGTGTGTTCAATTACAGGGGGAATCACACTCCTCAGCCTCCCCGGTAAAGTCTATGCCAGGGTGCTGGAGAGGAGGATTCGGCCGATAGTCGGACCTCGGATTCAAGAGGAGCAGTGTGGTTTTCGGCCTGGTGGTGGAACACTGGACCAGCTCTACACCCTCCATCGGGTGCTCGAGGGTTCATGGGAGTTTGCCCAACCAGTCCACATGTGTTTTGTGGACTTGGAGAAGGCATTCGACCGTGTCCCTCGTGGTGCCCTGTGGGGGTGCTCGGGAAGTATGGGGTCCGGGGCCCTTTGCTAAGGCTGTCCGGTCCCTGTATGACCAGAGCAGGAGCTGTGTTAGCATTGCCGGCAGTAAGTCAGACTTGTTCCCGGTGCATGTTGGACTCCGCCAGAACTGCCCTTTGTCACCGGTTCTGTTCATTGTATTTATGGACAGAATTTCTAGGCGCAGCCAGGGGCCGGAGGGTCAGTTCGGGGGACCACAGGATTTCATCGCTGCTTTTGCGGATGATGTTGTCCTGTTGGCTCCATCGAACCAGGACCTGCAGCACTGGGGCGGTTTTGCAGCCCGAGTGTGAAGCGGCTGGGATGAGAATCAGCTGTTCCAAATCCGAGGCCATGGTTCTCGACCGGAAAAGGTGGATTGCCCTCTCCGGGTGGGTGGGAGTCTCTGCCTCAAGTGGAGGTTCAAGTATCTCGGGGTCTTGTTCACGAGTGAGGGGAGGATGGAGCGCGAGATTGACGGGCGGATCGGTGCAGCGTCGGCAGTGATGCGGTCGCTGTATCGGACCGTTGTGGTGAGAGGAGCTGAGCCGAAAGGCGAAGCTCTCGATTACGGTCAATCTACGTTCCTACCCTCACCTATGGTCATGAGCTCTGGGTAATGACCGGGAAAAGAGCCGAGATCGCGGATACAGCGGCGAAATGAGGGTTTCCTCCGCAGAGTGGCCGGGGCGCTCCCTTAGAGATAGGGTGAGGAGCTCGGTCACACGGGAGGAGGCTCGGAGTAGAGTCGCTGCTCCTCCACGTCGAGAGGGCCAGCTGAGGTGGATTCGGGCATCTGGTCGGATGCCTCCTGGACGCCTCCCTCGGGAGGTGCTCTGGGCATGTCCCACCGGTAGGAGGCCCGGGAAGGGACCCAGGACACGCTGGAGGGACTATGTCTCTCGGCTGGCCTGGGAACGCCTCGGGGTCCGTCCGGAGGAGCTGGAGGAAGTGGCTGGGGAGAAGGAAGCTTGGGCCCCTGCTTAGACTGCTGCCCCCGCGACCCGGCCCGGATAAAGCGGAAGAAGATGGATGGATGGATGGATGGACCACTGAGCGTTCTGGCGCATTACATACGTCACCACCAAACAGCAGCGATTGGTTAAATAAAAAAAGTACCCACCTACCGTAATCCTGCGAGGTCAGACGGTTTCCACAAAGTGAACCCGGCTGATGAATCAAGCTGAGTGGTCGACCCTCCACCAAAAAATGACACATTGCACCTTTAAATAAAATCAGCTCCAAAAGGAGACGTTTTAAAGTGAAACTGCCCTTGTTTACAGCTAACATCATCTTAGTGAGTCATTATTATCCCTTTTGTGTACTAACCGTGTCACCTACAGCATCGCTAAGTACCTGATCAGTATGTGATTGGCTGCTGTAACTTTGCTGAGGATCTGAGAACACTTCTGTAAACAGCCGCAGATTAAATCTCAATTCACCATTCCCAAAAGACGGATTCTGTTTCTTCGCAAAAATATCTTCCTTCACCCCCGAGCAAAACTGTTTTTCTCTGCTTAAAGTGGAACTAAACACTCTGAACAGTCTCCTTTTATTCACTGCTCAACTGTGTATATGGTGTTTTAATAGTGTTATTTACTGTTCCTTGGCATTTTTAGTACAAACTAAGTACATTTGCAGCTTTCTGTTCCAAAAACTCAGAAATCTAAGTGTGTGCTGCCTTCTTCAGTGGCGGACCGGGCCCGGGCCTTTCTGTGTGGAGTTTGCATGTTCTCCCCGTGTCTGGTTGGGTTTCCTCCGGGCTCCGGTTTCCCCCATCAACCCAAAACCTGCACTGTAGGTGTGAAAATGGTGTGAGTGAGTGATGGTGGTGGTGGTTGTTGGTGCCGGTTGGCTTGGCAGCCGCACCTCCGTCAGTCTGTCCCAGGGCAGCTGTGGCTACAACAGTAGTTTACCACCACCGGGTCTGGAGTGAATGAAGAAGCTCTGTAAATAATCCTCTGTAAAGCGTCTTTGTGACATACGTCTGTGAAAAGCGCGATATAAATAAACACTTACTAAACACTTACTTTACAGTTTCAAGTAGCTGGTGACATCACAGAAGTGGACCTGTCATTGGTCCTCAAACAGACCTATCCTGCAAAATCATCTGTTCAAAGCTTTTAACGTTGCTATAGTTGTATTTAGACTGATTTGTGCGTGTTTGAGGTATTTTTAATCTCCATATTTTCAAGACGCCTTTTCACTGCCAACAGTTTTATTTTCTTAATCAGTGACAGGTGTAGGATTCAGTAGCATTGCATATCGTAAGCATTTTGGTACAAATGAACAAAAATCCACTACTTGCTAGAGTCATTTTAGATGAATATTGTGATTTAAAATATGCAAATTATAACATAATGATCCACAGGTGTAAGAAGTTAGAAATATAGAGGAGAAACAAGCACACAGGTCTATAGGTCTAGCACCTCTGAACCACAACTCCTCCTCTGAACCACGACTCCGCCTCTGATCCGTCTTTACCTGACCAGCCAGAACCACAAACTTTGAAAACACGTTATAAAGACGAGTGGATCAGGAGCACAGACTGTATATATAAATGGACATAGTGAACGCAAGAGGAAGTTTCTGACCCTGGCTCCCATTGAGTCACATGAGAATATTGTGGCCTCTCTGTACATTAACTGCTGCCGTTAGCGTCGTCATTTTGGTCTTTAAGAGCGCTTTAACACCCTTAGTTCGATTATTTGGTCCGCACCAGGCAATAAACTTGTAGCATATAGACTCCAGTGTGGTCCTTTCACACCCGCAAATGAAACAAAATTGATCTGATTGACGTTTCATCAATCTTTGGTTTATCTTTTTATCTGTTTATCTTAAGGTGGAAATATGCACGAATTTTGGCCCCACACGTTCGCACATTGGCACTTTCTCTGATCTCCGTATATCACATCTCTGTACTGGCCACTGTTGGCACAATATCCAATTCTAAAATGAGTCACGGCTGCGTCTGGAAAACAATCTGTTAATAATCTGTTATTGGAGTTGCTGAAGGCGCAGAGGAGACGCTCTGTTTTCGTGGATGTGGTCATGCTGACTATGAGAGCAAGATTGTTCCAAAGACCCACACGAGTATATCCCCTCCCATGATGCATTTCCAATAGTTCGTTTGGACCCACTGTCTGTGGTTTGGACCCGACTTCTCATTCTCACCAGAGGGACCGCACCAAAGTTTGGCATTTGGTGTGGATCCCGGCGTGCCGAGTGAGACCGAAGCTTTCACACCAACAAAAACTAACTGAACTCAGAGCTTCTGGTTCAAATGGAGCGTTTGGTGCACCAACTGCAGTCAGCACCCCTATGAACTAACATCAAGGACCATGTTGTCCACCCTCCTGTGGGCTCACCACCTGCAGAGGGGTTCATAGGGGGGGTCAGGTGCCTGCGACCCAGCCGGATTAAGCGGGAGAAGATGGATGGATATATGGGACTACGGATGGAAATTAGCACTTTTGCTAAATCCGGCGTAATTGTATGTTCAGGAATATGCATCGTCCCACCCAAATAAACAAACAAACAAGTGTGAAAGCACTCTAAGACTACGATCAGACTGCAGGGCTTAATGCTCAATTCGGATTTTTTTGTGAAATCTGATTTTTTTTTGCGAGGTTGTTCACATTTCCAATTAAATGTGACTTGTCTGTGGTCTCCGGTGTGAACTTTAAAAGCACCAAAAGTGTCCCGCATGAGCACTGGACAACACGACAACGTCACACGTAGCGAGTGTGCTCATTGTTTACAGAAGTCACCGAAACATGGACGCCGCATTGAGCTCCTGGAGTCTTTAAAGTTGCTGTCGTATCGCTCTTGCGGAAGGAAACACGTCTTTAGTGGCCTATTTCAGTAGCAAACATGTCGGCGTTGGGCTGGATTGGCTTACAACAGGAGCTTGTTACAGCACAATAACCAAGTTCTCACTTGCTGACGGCATGAGGGTCGGATGAACACGTCCTGGATGTTCAGGTTGAAGTCGCATGTCAAAAGATGGGATATGTATCGGTTTTAGGAGCACATATCCAAGTGGCCTGGATATTTGAAATACGGCATTTGAAAAAAAAAAAAAGATCTGTGTCGTTCAGACGGTCATGAAAAGATCCGATACAGGTCGTATAGGGGCAAAAAAAATGGATTTGGTCACTTCAGGCTGCAGTCTGAATGTAGCCTAAATGTTCATGTTAAACTGCCCTACATAATTCTGGTGTTTTTTTGTTTTTTTTTGTTATCCATCAAAAAAATCCTATTCCTAATCTAGCTAGAGTCTGGCTCTGGATTCGCTCCTGTAACCGTTAACGTTGTGAGCTTCATTTGAGTGGAGCTGAACACTGTGGGTGACGTCACACTCCCGTAGTCCACTTTCTTATACAGTCTGTGATCTGGAGCTGGGGCCTCCCTGATTTCAGAGGGGCTGATTGACAGGCAAATTAAAAACCAAACTATGATTTATCTCAGGTAAAAGAAGTTTGATATTTTGTTCAGAATGTTATGAGATCTTTGGAGAAGAGGTGTCTTCTGCATTTGAGGGACACGTGACACAAATGAGCGTCTGTGGTTGGATCGTCTCAGGTCTGGACAGAGGTTTGTCACGTTCTGTTGTCCGGTCTCAGTCTCTTCTGGACTCGAACAGAATGTAGACAGGACTGGGCTACTCGGGCAACCAGACCAGGACCAGGACTCCACCCCTGAGCCATGACTCCGCCCCTCTCATCCCAAATTCTGCTGGTGTAGATATGTCCCTGATCTAAAACATGCGTCTCGAGTTTCAAACAGAGCTTTGATGTGCACCCCCACTCCTTCCACTCACGCCGACCACAGCGTTCAGTCGGGGAAAACCTCAGAGTGAGACGCCCTTTTGAAAACATGTAGCATACAGAATGAGGCTAATGTGGTTTAGCATCTCTCAGATCTGTCAGATGTCGCTGGTTTACGGGACAAGCTGCGGTCGGCACTTTCAAATCCATATTTTCCTCATCGTAACCCCCCACCCACTTAAACAACTCCTGATAATGTATTTTTAGAACACTCTGACTGCTTTGGTTTATATGAGAAGCACAAACAGATTTACCTATTTCAGTTTTGACATCTTCATGACAAAGCGGGGGTCCTGTTGGTTTTATGCACCGGTCTGGGTATTAAAAAACGTCAGTCCTTCTTTGATTTATTCTAATAAAACACAAAATATTGTTAAAGTCTGTAGCTTTCTTTTTGCTCCTTTATATGAGAAGCTTGTATACAGTTGTTTCACAGTAATATTTTTATGCTTCATATCTTGAAAATGAGCAGATTGTTATTTCCAACCTTAAACCAGATGTAATACAGTTTTGATAGAGTGTTTTTATGGGCACAGGGATAGAAATGGAAATGGCCCCTGCTCAAAATGTGCAATTTTTTTTTTTTTTCTAGTGCTTAGTAATACAGTAAAACAATATATGTCACAGTTTTACAGTACCTGCAGGACTAAAGGCTCCTCCAAATTAGAGGCCCTGGTTCTTTACTGGAAAAAGATGTCTCGCCCTCTCTGGGTGGGTGGGGAGTCTCTGCCTCAGGTGGAGCAGTTCCAGTATCTCGGGGTCTTGTTCTCAGTGAGGGGAGGATGGAGAGTGAGGCTGACAGGTGGATCGGTGCAGCGTCGGCAGTGATGTGGTCGCTGTATTGGGGCCGTTGTGGTGAAGAGGAGCTGAGCCCAAAGGCAAAGCTCTGGATTTACCTCAGTCACGTTCCTCCCCTCACCTGTGGTCCTGACTCTGGGGAACGACCGAAAAGAACAGATCGAGATACAAGTGGCCAAAATGCAGAGTGGCCAGGTGCTCTCTTAGAGAGAGGGGGAGGAGCTCGGAGTAGAGCTGCTGCTCCTCCACGTGGAGAGGAGCAGCTGAGGGGAGGGCATCTGTTCTGATGCCTCCTGGCGTGTCCCACCGGGAGGAGGCCCCAGGGAAGACCAGAACATGATGGAGGGACTATGTTTCTTGGCTGGCCTGGGAACGCCTCGGGGTCCAGGAGGAGCTGGAGGAAGTGTCCGGGGTGAAGGAAGTCTGGGACTCCCTGCTTAGACTGATGCTCCCATGGCCCAGCCTTGGATAAGCGGAAGAAAATGGATGGATGGATGGATGGAGGACTAAAGGGGAAGGTGAAGGGTGAGGAGGGGTGGGGTCTAACAGATAAAATAAAGTGAATTTTGTGTTTAGTTCCACTTTAAAATACCTGTTGTGCAAAATTAGGACCTTTAATCTTTAATCGCTTATTTTCAAGACACTGTTTTGCCAGTCAACTGCCGCTTTCACCTCCACCAGCACCCGCCCACTGCGACATACACACTTTGTTCTTCAAAGCCGAAAGGCAAAGCTCTCGATTTCCTGCTCAGTCTCTGTTCCTCACCTATGGCCATGAGCTTTGGGTAATGACTGAAAGAACAAGGTCGCGATACAAGCGGCCGGAATGAGTTTCCTCTGCAGAGTGGCCGTACACTCCCTTAGAGACAGGAGCTGAGGAAGCAAAAACACAACAGAAACAAAAGGGATCCAAAATATTTAAAGAAAAGGTAATTTTACAAAACAAATGTATAACAAATGTCAAGGTTAAATAAGAAAGCTAATTACACAATCCAGGACTTGACAAACACAAAAGACTTTCTCTTATTAAGTCGTTTTAGATCAATACAGAATCTAACTGTGGAGCAGACACAAGCACAACAGGTCGGCTTTCAGGTTCAACAGTGGAGCTCATATCAATCACTAACAAAGGAATCCCAGAACATCTTTCCTCTCGCGCTTTAGTCACTTCTGATTTGGCGTCGAACCCTTCGGCGGTGAATATTTCGTGGATGACAGGAGCCCTTCACAGTCTTCACCTGCTCCTGTTCCCGCCGTCTTCCCTTTGAGTTTAAACCGAGGAGCGTGACCGGGCGGAGCCGTGTGTGAAATCAATTGTCCGGCACACACAGAGGAGCGGTGATGGGCAGGAGGGGGCAGGAGGAGGCAGGAGGGGGGCAGGAGGAGACAGGAGGAGGCAGGAGGGAGGCAGGAGGGGGGCAGGAGGAGGCAGGAGGAGGCAGGAGGAGGCCAGCAGGAGGCAGGAGGAGGCAAGGCGGGGCCAGGAGGAGGCAGGAGGAGCGCAGTAGGGGGCAAGGAGGAGGCAGGAGGAGGCAGGGGGAGGCAGGAAGAGGCAGGAGGAGACAGGAGGGGGGCAGGAGGAGGCAGGAAGAGGCAGAAGGGGGCAGGAGGAGGCAGGAAGGGGGCAGGAGGGGGCAGGGGGAGGCAGGAGGGGGGCAGGAGGAGGCAGGAAGAGGGCAGGAGGGGGGCAGGAGGAGGCAGGAGGAGACAGGAGGAGGCAGGAAGAGGGAAGTAGGGAGGCAGGAGGAGGCAGGAGGAGGCAGGAGGAGGCAGGAGGAGGCAGGAGGGGGGCACGAGGGGGGCAGGAGGAGGCAGGAAGAGGCAGGAGGAGACAGGAGGGGGACAGGAGGAGGCAGGAGGGGGGCAGAGGGAGGCAGGAGGGGGCAGGAGGAGGCAGAGGAGGAGGCAGGAGGGGGCAGAGGGAGGCAGGAGGAGGCAGGAAGAGGCAGGAGGAGGCAGGAGGGGGCAGGAGGGGGGCAGAGGGAGGCAGGAAGAGGCAGGAGGGGGGCAGGAGGAGGCAGGAGGGGAGCAGGAGGAGGCAGGAGGGGGGCAGGAGGAGGCAGGAGGGGGGCAGGAGGAGGCAGGAGGAGGCAGGAGGGGGGCAGGAGGAGGCAGGAGGAGGCAGGAGGGGGGCAGGAGGAGGCAGGAGGGGGGCAGGAGGAGACAGGAGGCAGGGGCAGGAGGAGGCAGGAGGAGACAGGAGGGGGGCAGGAGGAGGCAGGAAGAGGCAGAAGGGGGCAGGAGGAGGCAGGAAGGGGGCAGGAGGGGGCAGGGGGAGGCAGGAGGGGGGCAGGAGGAGGCAGGAAGAGGGCAGGAGGGGGGCAGGAGGAGGCAGGAGGGGGGCAGGAGGAGGCAGGAGGAGGCAGGAAGAGGGCAGGAAGAGGGCAGGAGGAGGGCAGGAGGAGGCAGGAGGGGGGCAGGAGGGAGGCAGGAGGAGGCAGGAGAGCTAAGCCTTGGTGGATCAGATCAGAAGACGATGTGCACTGGAGCGGAGTCGGTGGAGCAGAGGGGGGGCCAGTCTGAGCTGCACTGTTACAGGTGAAAACAAACCTCTACATTGTCATTTCTCTTGTGAGTGTCGTTTCCTTTAGTATTTATTTCAGGGGTTGGGATGTAACTAAATGCATGTACTAGAAATACACATTTGGATTTACTGATTAAAGGTCTTATATTACGCAAAAACTGACTCTTGGAAGCTTTAAGTCATGTTAGAACGGTGTTACGTCCTCGAAAACAGAGCTGCAGTTGTGTTTTATTTCATTCACACACATTATTGCAGGGCAGCTGTGGGGTCTCAAAAGTCTTCAAAAGGTTCCTGTTTCATGTTCCTAAATTAAGGCCTTAAAAAGTCTTAAATTATTGTTGTCCAAGTCTTATTTTTTTCCACAAATTTCATGAGCCTCAACCGGGCTGCAGTGCAATGTGAGACCAGCCCGTGTGAAAGGTTAGTTTGCCTTGTTAGGATATTATAAATGTTTTTTTGGGGGCTATTTTACAACAACACAAACGACTGTGAATGAGTTCTGAATGAGATTTTATAATAAAAGTAATTTTGTGGAAAAATTATCCCCGCAAAACTACACACAGGTCCTCACTTTCGCCAGCACGATATCTCCGGTCGCCTTGATTAACCAATTTCCTGTATGAAGCACTGATACTCTACATCAGGGGTGTCAAACTCATTTGGTCCGGGGGCCGTATGCAGCCTACTTTGATCCCCAAACGGCCGGATCAGAAAACTCAGTTCTCTCTTCAAGTTATTGTATTTTTCTCCGTGTCTCGTAGTGGTGTTTAAGATTATATTCCTCGAGCAACGCCACTTGTTCCAAACACACTGAGCACAGATTTCCCATTCACCTCTGTCAACAAATAAGAATTAGACTATTTTTCTTGGGAAATCCTGAACTCAGCATCTGCTTTTCTCATTTTTTGACATTTTGCTGATGAGGGTCACGGTCGACAGTCAGAACGATCGTCCTTTAAGAGCGTTTGGAAAGAGGAAAGTCTTCATTTGTGCTGCTCTGGTGGGAGTCGCAACGCGTGCAGAAACGCCGGAGGCAGCTGCTATGCTAAAAACGGTGCAGAAAATTAACAGAAAAATCTGAACATTTTAAGTATTTTAATAGAAAAATCAGCCGAGGGCCAGATTAAAGGTCTTGGAGGGCCGGATCTGGCCCCCGGGCCGCATGTTTGACACATGTGATCTACAACTTCACAAACTTGAAATGATGTGCAGTTGTGTCATTAGTGGGATACGCGCTCATTGTGTTGCGAGAGCGCTCTGAACGGGGAGTGACTTAGCATGGAAAGCAAAGGACATCGCATTTTTAAAACAATAAAAGGTAAACCGGTGATCAAAATATGTGACGTGTTAGCAGTTAATACGCCATAGCCCATTTTTAAATATTGATCTAAAACGTCCCCCCCCAAAAAAAAGAATAAAATCTTACAAATCCTACGCGTCTCATTAAGAAAGTTAAACAGGAGCACGAAGCAAATGGGGAAAATAAAGATGCACAAATCGCTCCCAAATGAGAAGGGGAAACGATAACAGCTAAAAGGTCGATTTTGCTTAATGTTTCTCCTTTAGTTCAATGTCGGGTCCGGTACTGTTCTTATTTCATCTGATGGTGTTAAAAATACTGCTGTTAAAATCAGAGGAATTCATTGTGGAGCTGATTAGGCAAATTTAAGCTCCAAACTGCACCAAATGATCGAGAAAAGAACAGAACACACTGCAGCCCTGGTGATTAGTGGAGGAATGATTTCCCTTTGTTAATCAGTGATAAGTAAATGCAAAACAAAGCGAACGTGGAGCTGTTTCAAAGGTGCTCTACCTGATTTTTGCATCTTTTTTTTTTTCAATTCAAATTTTTATTGACAATCGAATAGAGGCGACAGTTACAAATGTACAATTTGCTTTTTTTCCCCCTTTCACATGTTTGGTTTCTTTCACTCTGCTGTAGTCTTCTTTTTTCCCTTTAAGAATGCAAAGTAAAAATAAAAAAACAAGAAAAGACAAATATTTAAACATTTGAGTAGCAACATACAGGGAGTTTCACTAATTTTCCCTTTTTTTATGTTCGGGTGTTAATAAAGTCTCTCCATAGTTTCCAGTCCTCCTCGTATCTGTCGTTTTCCATCTTTCTATAAGTGAAATGTCTTCAACAATATTAGTCCAGTCGTCCACATCAGGTAGTTTGTCACTCATCCATTTTTTGGTTATTGTTTTCTTACTTGCGACCAGCAGAATATTCCACATATATTTTTTTGTTCCTTTGATTTTTTGTCTGTTTGCCAAAAAACATAGTTTCAAAACTGAAAGGGATCTTTACTTTAAATATGACCTCAATGTTTAATTTTCTCCCAATATTGATTCAGTTTGGGACAGCTCCAAAAAACGAGATGAGAATTCCCGGCCTGTTTATTCCCACACGATCTCCAACACGACGTATCCGCCTCTGAACCTCTTTGTGCCGCTGTGTTAAAGAAGTGAATCGTGCATTTCCACAGATATTCTCACCGGTGCGGAGAGGAAGTCGTCCTCCATATATTCTTCTGACTTCTATTCCAATCATCCTCCTGTATATTGAATTCACTTTCCTTTTCCCATTTTTCTTTTATATACAACAAATTATCGCCCTCTGCCGTTTGTAATTCATTATATAATTTGGAGATAAATTTATTGTTTGGACCTGATTGATATGACTGTAGGAATATTCTAGTTATGCCTGATAATGGGGTTTCTCTATGTTCTTTTTTCTTTTTGTCCAAATAATGGGGAATTTGAAGATACCTGTAGTAATCTTTGTTTTCAAGATTGTGTGTTTGTTTCAAGTCTTGAAAACCTCTCATAGAACCTTCTGAATACAAACTATTAAATATCTTTAATCCCTTATCCGACCACAATTTAAAAGTTTAGTCGTTTAAAGTTGGGGCAAAGTCTTTGTCATGCACAATTCATCTAATCATTAAACAAGTTTCTTTGTACTCCTGAACACATTTTGACCAGATGTTAACTGCAGTTTTTGAACAAGGGTTCAAATCAGTTCATTTGTTCAGTTTTCGCCTTGCCGCTGCGGATTTTCATGTACACAGGGCTGTGGTCTGAGAGGTCCATTGATCCAAATTTACATTCTTTTACCCTTTCTCTATCCTTATTAAACATAAAGAAATACTTACTTACTTACTTTAATCTTTATTTGAGGGACAATGCACAGAAACATTAAATCGAAAGACAGAGATGCACTGTACCAGATTATAGCAGAATAGCTAGTTTCCATCTGTAGTCACTTTTTTGCATAAATAAACAGGGCACATTCCCCTATAAGTCTCTAAATTTATCTAAAACTTCCCCAACATTCAAACCTCAGTCACAGTCAAACACCATCAGACAATTATAGAACCACTGTATCATTCACTGCATTTCACTCTGTCTCTGTCCATTTATCCGTCAGATTACTTCATATTTACACATGTTTAAATTCCATTGCACATTGGTCACAGACCAATGGAATTCCATAGGAACAGGAGAAAAGACCAACTGACACTGGTCCAAGATGGACATAAATACACAGTGTCAGTGCTGACAGGTTTGACCGTCCCATAACCACTTTTTAAGTTCCCGAGTAAAAGTGGCAAAGTTTGTTTGATTTTTTATTTATGATGATTTTTTTAATGATCGAGTCTCGAGTAGGTATGGTGGGTAAAATGTAGGTATGGTGGGTTGCAGAATAAAATGTATAATATTTTTGTTGTGGATGATATTCACGCCACACATCAGATTATAGAAATACCATTGTGAACCTGGCGGTGTGTAAACAATGAAAAGGGTGACATCTAAGCCGTCTAGTTTACCAATTATCAAGTTGTATCGGCCCTCTTCATCTTTATATTCATAAGTTTTTTCAAAAACAACCTTGTTGGAAATTAGTATAGCTACTCCTCTTTTACCCCCAGACCTGTGTGATGCGTAGAATACCTGACCAAAACCCTGCCGCTTCAACTTCTCATGTCCTTTATCTGATAAATGGGTCTCTTGTAACAATACCATGCCCACATTTTCAATTTTCATTTTCCCCAGTGGCAACACTCAGGCCTCACAGCAAGAAGGTTGCGGGTTTGATCCCTGGGTCGCCTGGGCCTTTCTGTGTGGAGTTTGCATGTTCCTCCCCGTGTCTGGATAGGTTTCCTCCGGGTGCTCCGGTTTCCCCATCAACCCAAAACATGCCCACACCCCTATGAACTAACATCAAGGACCATGTTGTGGGTTCACCACTCACAGAGGGGTTCATAGGGGTCAGGTGCTATGAGGATTGGGCAGTAAACTGCCCCCGCGGCCCAGCTGGATTAAGCGGGAGAAGATGGATGGATTTTCCCCAGTATCTTGGTTCTTTTGATTGGATTCATCACCCCCTTTACACTATATGTACAAATATGTAAGAAACCTGGAAAGGCCATAATTTGCATACATTTTGATTAGCATCTGTTATTAAGTGATTCCCTGTGTTACTCGAACATAAGATAACGATGAACAGTTCAAACAATTTAACTTTTTCCACCACCTTAACACATGTCCACCTTAAACTGACTTCCTTCTCAGGTGTCGCTGTAAAGACCACACTGTTGATGTTGCGATGAGTCCTGAGCAGATTAGGGGGAAAACCATCACAACCTAAAGGTCGTGAAGGGCCCTCTTGTGGCGGTACCTGTTTGGTGCAGTGCATGGCACTGTTCTCCCGTAATCCCTGACATCTCCTCTTAAAAACGCACGACGCCTCCCTCTCCTCCCTCTTAAAGTGAGAAAATGTTCACGTTGATCTGGACACATAGTTTTCCTTGTTATTCCCTCCAGAAGGCCTCTAGTTTTTTCTTGTGTCTCTCTTTGGGTCCCTCGCCGCTCCTCTCCTCCTCCATTCGCCCTGATCTTGTCCGCCCAGGACGCGGCGGGCTTCAGGACTGTGACAGGTAGTCCCCGTCTCGCCATGTCTTTAGTCGCCTCTGCGGCAGAGGTGCAGATCCTTATGTCGCCCTCATGGAAAACCCTCAGTTTTGCCGGGTATGGGGTTTGGAACTTAATCTTGTTTTTTCTCAGAACTCTCGGCGCTTTGTCAGTATTTCCGGGGCATAGTCGTGATCCACTATGACCTTTTTTCCGTTCAGCGCGAGTCCTCTTCTTTGCCACACTTGTTTCAAAACTTCCTCTTTTGTTTTGTATGAGGCGAATTTGACCACTATTGGCCACGGTGTTGTTTCGGGCGGCAGCTTTGGTCCAAGGGAGCGTTGTCCTCGCTCTATGGTCAAGTGCAGCGTCTGTGGAAGGTCTAATTTTTCTTTGAGCAAAGTCCGCGACTGATGGTGAGTCATCTTCTGACCCCTCTGGGATAAGATGAAAACGGATATTTCCATGTCTAGATCTTGACTCCAAGTCTGAGATTTTCACTTGAAGTTCCTCCTGCGCCTTAACAAGCTCACGTGTTGCTTCCTCAATAAGCTGCGTTTGGTCTTCCACCTCCATAATGCGCTTTTCTGCTTCGTCAAGTCTCTTATCAACTCTCTCTTTCAAATCGCGGAAATTTTTGTCATTTTCACAGCGTGAATGTCTGAGTTCACGGAGGATAGTTTAGAGATTCTCTGTTTCTTCATCCGCTCCCAGCGGCTCCGCATTAGGCGTCTCTGTGTCTGAGTGACTAGCATAGCCATCTCCACTCTTGTCTTCTTCATTTAGTGAAGTCATGTCTTGGCTTGGCAAAGTGTTCTGTGGTTTCGTTTTAGGTTTGTTTCTCACTTTATCTTTCATTTTTGAGCAAAAAGAAACCTCAGTTTGGTGAGGGAGGATAAAATAACCACATTATCGGGAGCGCCACGAGATTACGCTGCCGCCATCTTGGTTGCTCACTCGGAAGTCCTTTTTGCATCTTTTTAAAGCTGAAAAACAGAACTAGTTCATTGAAGACAGTTTGCAGTCGTCCAAAGTTACTCCTCACGTCGCTTATGCATTCAGAGCGTCCTAATTATTCATCACGATGAGTTTATAAAAGCTTTTCATAGGTTTTCAGTCGCAGTAATTCTAACTAAGGCTCCATCCACACAAGTTCGTATTCGAGTCGTTTTCGTTGCAGATGCAGTGCTCGTCCACACTAATCCGATGGAAAACAGCTCCAGAGACAGAACGATCAGGTGCTGCAGCTCCCACGGATTCATCCGAATCTGATCCGGCACCATGTGGACGCCTGAAAACGCTGATGCGCTGACCTAGGAGCTCTAGTTTCTGTCCTTATTGGACCACGTCACTGTGACCTGCGCCATCCTGATTCGCTCGTTCATGACATCGATCATGTGACGCTATTGCGGAAAACAGTTTTAACAAACCCAAGACAAACAGGAAACAGCACTGGTCCATGAAAAGACTTTTCACGCTCGCCGTCTTCCACGACTCGAAATTGACTAGTGCAACTTCAGACACAGCATTTTGAGCTTTGGAGATGTAAACAGACGAATAATAAAGAGTTACTCAAACATGCGAATGAAACAAATTCCAGGTGAGGAGGTAATACCATTCTAACATGGCTAAAAGGTACACTGTGTAACTTTCCTGGTGTATGTTTGACTTTAAAACTTTCTATCTTCACAAAGACCAAACCAGAGCAAGTTACAGGTCAGATCTGTGGAGAATGTCTTTCTAGGAATTTTTGAGCTATAAAACCACCAGCACCATACCACACTGTGGTATGTTCAAAGGGAAATGCAACCAAAAACTTACACAGTGCACCTTTGTTCCCTTTTGTGTGTAGTGGAAGTGGATTTTTTACTTGAGGACATTTGAATCTTACAGAGAAGTCCGCTGTTATAATGGCACTTCACCTCTTGCATTGTACTTACTCCTCCAGGAGCGTTTGCAAACAAAATACGAGCTCTGACTTCTCCAGGGTCATTCGCCACCTCCAAAATTGCTCCGTGCCGTAGTCAGTTGGGTTTGCTTTTCTCCTGAAGGTCACAGATTACAGATTACGGCTGCGGCGGTAAAGTGCAGTCCTTGAACAACATGGTGTCTGTGTGGAACAGTTGGAAACCAGGGGAAGAGGAAGAGACAATTTAGAAGCAAAAAGTTTTATGTTCAATCCCCCGAATGTTGTGTTTTCATATTGTTCACAGAAGACGTGACTTTGTGGAAGGAGTAAAACAAGAGCCCACAAGTGTACGGGGCTGAAGGGAGCTGTGCACCGACTCCAAATCTTACATTAACTTTAATACGAATTGTATTATTTATGGTGACCGACACCTTGCAGGATGGTGGGAGTGTATGATGCCTGCAGAGAATCATGTCAAATACTGAGTCACTTTTTTTTTTGGCGTTTTCACAATTTAGATTTTAAAATAGCGGTAAATAAGATTTAAACTAGGTAATGAGGAGTCATGTTATTACAAACATGCAGCTGTAATGAACGTGATTTGACTGTGAAAATGCTTAGAAACAAGTCTGGTGATGATTTATGGATGTCAAAATATACTTTTTTTTCACAACGACTAGAAGTGCTGACCTGTAGGCTTGTGGAACTTCCGGTTAATGGTTTTCTGTGGTAAATGTGTGTAAATGTGGCGTATTCTCCACCAGCTTCATAAATCTGCCCCATCAACAAATCTTCAACCAACAAGGTCCACAAAAATAAATTTTTGTGGACCTTTTGTGGAATAAATTCTTCATTCTTTCATGAAAAATGTATCCACAACTATCAAGGAAAGAAAGACGAAAGCTTAAAGGAAACAACGACGAGCATCAGTGAAACGACTGAGCAAAACTAACGTTATGGTCCTGCACTGCAAAAAAGGATTTTCTAGCACAGTTAAACTGACTTGAATTAAGCAGATTCATCTTAAAAGATCAATTTTAAGATTTTTTTTACTTAATAAGATGAGATTTTTTGACTTGTTTCAAGATATTCCATCCTGATTTATCTTTTCTCGATATTACAACTTATTCTAAGCACTTTTTATATTAAATCAGTCCAGGTTAAGCCTCTTTAACTTCCTTCTCAAACCAATAAGGTGGCACTGGCAGATCATTTCACTTAAAATAGGGCATTTTTACCTCAAAATTGGTATTTTTTTCTCTTTTTTTGATAGGCCTTTTTGCAGTGTGAAGAAAACAGAAGGAACTTGTTCACTCAGACTGACTCTATAATTAAAAATCGATTTCATGGACGGCAGTATCTCACTTGGTAGAGCTTTTGTCCACTGATCCAACGGTTGGCGGTTTGAATCCCGCTCTCGACATGAACATCATTGGTCAAATCCACCGACCCACAGGTTGGGCAAGACACTTAATCTGCCCTGCCCGTTATGTCTGCGTACCCTGGTGTATGTGGGAATGGGTGAGTGATTCCTTGTTGTAAAGAGCTTTGAGCGCCTTGAAGATAGAAAAGCGCTGTATAAAAATGTGGCCATTTACCATGATGTCGATATGATCTTAGATGGAGCAGTTCAAATGTTAGAGATGTCATCTGTGAACATCCCCACAGGACGGTTTTTACTGCCTGATTCATCAGCCGGTTTCACTTGGTGGAAACCGTCTGACCTCACAACATTAGGATTCGTTCGCTCGACGGTAGGCGGGTCCGTTTGTTATTTAACCAATCGCTGCTGTTTGGTGGTGACGTCTGTAATGTGCCAGAACGCTCAGTGGTGTCAGAGTAATCCCGGCACAACAGCAAATCCCATAGGAAGAAGCGCAATAACATCTTTCCCCTTGATAAAATTCACCAAACATTATCTTTGTTCCGGCTTTAAATCCTCGATGTCGGGAATCGTTGCCAACACAGAATATTCGGCTTCGTCTACATCCATCTGGACGCTTTGTTTCCTGTTGCGCTTGAGTTTGACGGCATCACAGCTCTTCACGGATCGGCTACAACTTCCGGGGTTCTTGCAAACTGCCGAGTGTATTTCAATTCCTGACCTGGTCACTGGAGAGAAATGAAATTCAGTGGAGGCACTAGGGGGCACCAGCCTGTTCAGGTTCTTACGGCTGTTGAGAAAAAGGTTTATTGCGCAGGGTCTCTACCTGTGACATCACAATCTGGGAAATTCAAAGTGTTTGGTGAGGCTCAGAGGCAAAGGACTTTTTACAGAGGATCACTGAAACAAGCGAGAATGAAGTGAATACGACACTCAGGAGTTTCGTAAAGGCGAGAACAACATTCTAAAATGATTAAAAGCTCAAAAATGTAGAGCTATATGTTCTGTAATATGTATTATGTGTCATGTCAGAGCTTTACCTTTTTTATAGACCGGTTTCAAAGTTTGTAAACATTATGCATGCTTCCGGTATGAGCGCACACACTGGCCCCAAAACATTCCCGGGTTTACAATCGTGACAATGGCGGATAATGACAGGTGCATCAGTCATCGTATTTAAAGTCCCTTCAGCCAACAGATCGTGGCGGCTCTTTAAGGAAGTTAACCTTAAGTACAGGTACAGTTACCCGACCCTTACGGGCTGCCTGATAATGAGTGGGAAGCGGTCATATCAAAAATACCGGCAACTGAACGGCCCCACATTTATATGTATCTCATAAATTCGCCAAGCGCGTGGACGAAGGAGAATTTAAGAGCGTATAAGTCTTTAGAAGTGGACAATTTCGTGGAATGTGGTCATGTCCAACCTTTGAGGATGCACAAAATTTTGTATCGTCAAAGCCGGAGTTTTACCAAGTCAAAGGCAAAGACACAAGACGGAACTGTACCAGGCCTGGGTGGATGCACATAAGACCAAAGGATCTGTTCTGACAGCCATATAGTTTATAAATACCTGATATAAAGTGATCACTGCAAACACGAGTCTTGTCAGTGGTCCAGTCTTCTCGTCTGTGGCTCATATCCACAGACGGCGGCAGTGCTGTTTAAATGCACCTTTTCCTTTCGGAATCCGATAAAAAATCAGTCCGTTTCCTTTTACCTGCCTGTTCGTACAATCAACGGCACAACACGACGGCATTTTGGTACAATACAAGCAGCTCGAATTTCACCTTCCTGAACGTACAAACCGCGATAAAAACAGTTTGTTTTGGGTCCGAGTTGCGCATGTGCTCATCATATATGTGTGACGTGTCATGAAATCCCCCTATTGGCCGTCACTTTACAGAAATAAAATAATTCTGGAGCACGACAAACCGTTTAAAATGAGCTAGATCTGTTTTTCAGGTTTTAACACAGTCGAAATCAGGTACAAAGTAAAACGTGCCAAATACTGAAATACAAGACCTTTAAAAGCAGCGGTCGCACGAACACCACAGGCCTAGAAAAGTGCATCTGTATCACTGTCACGGGGGAGGCTCTCTCGTCTTACCGTGTTTTTCGCCACTCGAGCTGCTGGAGATCCATTTCTCTTCGGGGTCAGTGGGGGGCAGCGTCTCTGATGCGAGTGGGCACAGACATGGATGACAACTCTTCTTCTATAAGAGAATCAGCTCTTTGAAATCACAAACAGAGCATGAAGGAACGTCAGATCTGTCAGCAGCTGCGGAGTGGGGTTTGTGTTTGTCCTTGTGAGATTCCTGCCTGAGTATCAACGGGGACAGAGGACGGAGACGAGTGTTTTAGCTCAAATCTGGTTTGGTCCGATCCAGTTTAGCTTTATTTATTCAAATTAACACATTAAATACAATAAAGCCTAAAAACTAAATAAGCAAGTCAATAAAAAAACATATAAAAATACTAAAAAGTCACCAACTGCTTCAAAAGAGCTCCTAACAGATCCTATTTGGCAGCAAAAAGTGAAGTGTTAAAATTGACGTTCACAGAATAAATTTTAACATTTTCTCAGGGTTTATATGAGTCCAATCTGTTCTAGAGTTAATTTAACATTTTTGGAAATGTTAATGAAGTAACACTGGACCAAAGTTCCTGTTTAACCCAATCAAGAGTTATATTAACGTTTTGAGAGTAAATTAATGTTTGTATTAGAATTTTGATTTAGCTAAACAACACACAAAGGTGTTTTATTTTTACACTTAATTTTAGTGAATTTAAGATGAAATTCTGTACAAAACGGGTCGTCTCTCTGGCGGGAGTTTGAAGTGGAGGGTGAGAGGAGCCAAATTAACACTAAGGGAAGTTGAATGAACTTCAACCACATCAACTCTGTGCTATACTATTAAACAGACTATGAGTCGCACTTTTCGGGGGAAATTTATTTTATAAAATCAGAGATGAAGAACCGACATTTCATCTTGAAAGTCGAGTTACAGAAGTTATAGTAATAAAAACAACTGAATAGAGAAGAATCCGTGCATCATTCATTCGTTCCTAGAACCAAAAATAAGAAAAAACAACTCTTTTCTTTATTATTTGTCTCTAAAACCAAAATGAAAAAAATAGATGATGATTTTATTTTATTTTTTCATTTTTGATTCAGATATATGATTCGTATATATGGTCTGTGGACTGTCAGTGTGAAGAATGTAATATATAAGTCGCAGGAACCACCCAAACCCTGAAAAAAGTGCGACTTATAGTCCGAAAAATACAGTACTGCGACAATAAAGTAAAGCCTCGTATGCAGGTGCTTCTGTGCCAAACATGAACATTTCGGAGCTCTTTTGAAGCAGTTGTCCGTATCAGTGGTTTTCCGCTTCTAGATTCTATTCAGATTCTATTGTTTACTCTGTATTTTGCCATGAAATACTGGAAACGTAAATTCCCAAATATAAAACTCGATCATTTCTATGACTGAGGCGGCAGTAGCTCAGTGTTTGTCCACTGATCCAAAGGTTCGAATGCCGGTCACTCTCTGTCTGGTGTGATTCCCGCTCCCGCAGATCAATCCTCTGCCCTACGAAGGCATTTTTGGGGGGTATTTGAGACCTCCTTTATCACGTGAATAAATATTGTGAAAAATATTGAGCATCTGGCTACACTTATTAAAATAAGAAACAAAATCAAATGCTGCTTGAATTATGAAAAAACACTTGTTCCACTGGCAGATCATTTTACTTGTCAAGTTGAATCAAATAAAGTAAAACGATCTTAATTAAAGTCATTTGAACTTACCTGCATGTTGTTTTTTTTCTAATAGTTTCTGCCTTTTGCCTTTGCACGACTCATTATTTGTGCCGCTTGATACAAAGGCAGAGTACAGTCGCTGCCAAATAAGGGTCAAAGGTCAGTTTTGAGCTCAATATTTTCCGCATACAAATATTTCTTCATTATAGCAACGAGGTGTCAAACTTTGGGAGCCTTTTAAACTTTTGTCTGGACAAAACAGAAACTTTAAAGTCATTTTCCTCAGTCATTTAAGGACTTTTGCCTCTGTAGGACAGTAGTGTCAGTGGGTCCTTTGGCACTTAACCCGTGAATGTGAGTGATTCCTTGATGTAGAGTGACTTGCAGGTGGAAAAGAGCTGTATAACAATGTGACCTTTTACCATTTACTGACTAGACCCAAGTCCTGCTGCATTACAACAAAAATCTGCAGATGAATCCTTTTATTTTTATCTTCTTCCCCCCCGTCTGTATTTAATAATATTGGCCAATAGTCTTTGTGGATTAACCAGTCACAGCTCTTGCTTCAGTGGAAATTCGATGTGTAAAAACTTTTTGGCCAAGGTGCAAGTCCACAGCACCTACATGAAGCAGCAGACACCGCCAGCTCTCTGACTGGCTTTTATGTGCCTTTCCGCATAGATTTACCCATTAAGAAGCCTTTACAATGTACGAATGACATCCGTTTGGAGTAAAAACTAGTGCTGTCAATCCATTAAAATATTTAATCGTGATTAATCTCATGAATGTCATAGTTAACTCGCAATCAGTCGCAAACTAACTGCACATTTTTGGCCCTTGAAAAATAATTAAAATCCTCTTATCAACAGAGAAAATTGAATAGGCTTTGTGCAAATGTTTATTTTTTTTAAATTGCAACTGTGTTTGTGACCGTGTTTGTCGCCCCATCTGCCCCAATCATAGAGCTATAATAAAATCTATTATTAAATGTATTATAGATCCAGGGCACTGACGTCCTCACACGCGCTGTTTCCATGTGGCAGCAGCTCGTGGATCTGCAGCAGCGAAGGTTTAGAGGAGAAAATAAGTCCAGCAACAGAAATATCTATTAAACAGTAAGACAGATGTGAGTCCTGCTGCAGTTTGCTCCTCCAGGAGTTTATGGAGATAAAACAGCTCAGAGCAGTGAGGACAGAGACTGCAAAACTTCTGTTGTTGTAGGTAGGAAGGTAAGTCTGGATTCGCTGCATGTTCTGAAGTGGACTTTATTTCATGTTTTCCTAGTTTAAATAACGTCAGCGCACTCACAGGGCGTCTGTGTTTCGTACAAATTGTTTTCCTTCCTGTTTACAATCGGATCCTGTAGATTTCTAATGTTGCAGCAGTGGCCACAGCTTATGAAAACACTAGTTTTTGATTAAAAAAATAATAATAATAATAACGCTGCTAAAAAAATGAACACTGTTAAAATTTACTGTTAAACAGTTTTTCCCCCTGTGGCAGCTGGAATTCCCTGTGGTCTCCCATCCAAGTACTAACCAGGCCCTGCTGAGCTTCTGTGATCTGACGGGATCAGTCTTTGACAGGCTGGTATGACTACAGCGATATTTTTGACAGCACTTGTAAAGAAAAACATGTCAATGCAAAATAAATAACTGACAAAGTACAAAAATCAAAAGACAAAGGCGAGATACACTGGGGCATTAGCACCTGCACCAGCTCAAGTTTGGTTCTCTTGTTCGTCACTTTGGGCTGGGGTGAAATGGACCAGTGAGTTTTGGTCAGGAATCATCCAGTACCATTATAAGCAGACTCCAGTGCGGTTCACTTGAGACGTGAAGCTAATCAGACTCAATTAAACCCAACAGTCAACCTGAACCTTCAGATCTAATCAACCTGAGCTCCTGTAGCGCCCTGAGCTCTACACGCCGTACAGCGAGGAGGGAGTCAGTGAGTCATGTTAATCCATAATCGGACTAAAATAAATCAGGTTCTGGGGCCGCACGTAACAGCAAAGTTTACGTTCATCAGGCATAAGTCTATATACAGTCACATCTTACCTGGAGCCACGTCTTTCTAACCCAAACAGCGGTAAATAGTGATAAAATACATCATAAAACTGAAAAAGATGTTTTGAAACATGCAGATGATGACTTCCTTTGGGCTCTATTGGCAATAGAAACTCTAAAACTGAGAAATGGGCCAGTTTACTTCATCTAGATCTCATTGTATTCTTTCTTTTTGAATGTTATTCAAATCTGATGCAGTTAAATTTTTGTTTTCAAGTGACCGAAACATGAAATGAAACAGAAAAATGCCATAATCTGTACAACTTACCCTTATGTCACAGGTAATACTCCCTACAACTGTATCTGCTTCTGCTTTGACTTCTGAGATGCTTCCACCAAAATAGCAAAATAAAAACACCAGGATCATGTAGAGCGAGATAATATGAACAATTTAAGACCGAAATGATGACTCTGACTGCAGCAGTTAGAGAGAAACCATTTTTCTATGCAAAGTCAATTGAACCCAAGGTGGAGCTCGAAGCGCCCCCACGAACACTTCGTATGTGTAACACGGTGGCTGGCAGGTGAGCCATTCTCTTGTGCTCGGGACTCGGGGAAAACCGACCTCCACCTCGAGAAGGTGCGATGGAACGGCCAAACAAATCGAGGTTCCGAAAAACAAACTTGACCCAGTTCGGTGCGGACTGAGTTGGTTGGATTTACGTCACAGTAAAAATGTCGTCGCTCACAGTAAACGGGGAGAATTGTCTTTTCGTCATTTTGATGTGTTGAGTCTGTGCAGAGAAAGTGTCTTCGAAAAACTTTGCAGTGACCTTTAGACTTTCTTTCACATCATTTGACAGGCGACAGAAGTTTTATTCTGAGTATGTAATCGTCAGACTGTCATAATTGAGTGTCCAACATGTAACGTTAACTAACAGACTCTGTTTATTAGCAGGAGCGATACCTGACGTTACATCAAACTTTCTCAAGCATCCATATTTTCCCCGACTGTTGCAATGGAAGCATTTACAATGGATGTCAGGAGAACTGACTCGGATTTGGATAGACTACCGACATCCACGAAAACGCGGCATATGTCCATTTATATTCTTTGGTGCACAGTCCGGATCCTCACCACAGTGGGTGGATAAGCAGTGCAGGGGTCAGGGTCCAGCACAGTGAGGGCAGGAATACCAAATAATTTAAAGCAGCGAGGGGAGCTCAGACCATAATAATAATAATAATAATGCATTTAATTTAAAAGTGCCTTTCTGGGCACTCAAGGACATTGTAAAACAACAATTAAAACACATAATTAAAAACAATCAAACAGGACAGGCCGGGTTCTAAAACATCAGGACATTAATGTTGGTCGGCTAATTTAAATAAATGGGATTTGAGTGGGTTTGAACATTGAGAGTGAATCAGGATTACGGAGGTCGGGCGGGAGTTCTGTTGGGAGTCCATTTTTGTACGACCGTTTTCTACGGAAGCCGGGAGTGCTCACGACAAATGCAAACACCGCAACACAACAAAAAGCCACAACGGAAGAGGCCGTGAGACTCTATTTTACAAAAGACCATAAATTACTTTTCAACTTTGTTCACTTCCCCGTTCCTTTACTTTTCACATTTTCCTTCTTCCACTTGGTCCATCGGAAAATAGAGTTCCGCAGTCACTTCCGTTGTGGTTGTTGTGGCATTTTAATTTTTGTCACAACATTTTTATTTGTGTTGCAACGTTTTTTGCGGTGTTTGCATTTGTGTTCCCCGGTCGGAATAGAGTCCCGCGGTCATTTCCATTGTGGCTTTTTGTTGTGTTGCGGCGTTTTAATTTTTGTCGCGACATTTTTCTTTGTATTGTGGCATTTTTATTTGTGTTGCGATGTTTTTATTTGTGTTGCGACGTTTGCATTTGTGTTCCCCGGTCGGAATAGAGTCCTGCGGTCACTTCCGTTGTGGCTGTTTTTGGTGTGTTGTGGCGTTTGCGTTTGCATTCAGACATTTGTATATGGGTTGCGGCGTTTTTCTTGGTGTTGTGACTTTTGTATTTGTTGTGAGTCCTCCCGGGTCGGAATAAAGTCCCGCGGTCACTTCCGTTGTGGCTTTTTTTGGTGTGTTGTGACGTTCGCATGTGTGTTGTGGTGTTTGTTGTGAGCCCTCGCAGCTTCCGTACTTTTCCCTTAATAAAAGAATAATTTTGTTGTGAAATTGTGGCCAACAGCAGAGCCATCACACTGTAATAAAGCTGCTCCATCACCACAGTCTTTTATCAAGATATCGTAGACTTTGGTGAATCTTTAAGGTTTCTATGAGCAAAAACCCATTTCCCGATTCCACTGTGTAAGAACTTTCATCCTGAACATTACAGAAATACTCTCAGACAGAGCGTAAACAGAACATTATAATTCTCCGGGGGCCATTCGTCTCCACGCATCTGGCATTATAAAAGTGCTGGAGTGTGCGGAACGCGCTCCAGACGCCATCTCTGTAATCTTAATCCATTTGAGAGGTCGTCCTGCTCCTGCCTGCGCTCCTGTCGCCGCCCCTGTCCGTGGTCCTGCCTGTGCTCCGGAGCATGGGCCCTGTCACAGATAAGCCCTCTCCAGACGCACGTATCTCCTGTACGAGCCGCGGCGCATTCAGGGCACTCTCCGGCAGTCAGATAAGGCCGAGGCGACGGCTTCACTGTCCACTCATGGCGACACAAACAGAGCTTCACCGTTTCCACACAAACACACACGGGACAACTGTTGGGGCCATTATACCGAGCTAACACAATCACTACAAACGGTCCACACTCGAGTAACTGAACGAGGAGTCTTTGGGCTGTGAAAGGTGCGTTAACGACTCTGCCACTGCGCCTCCAGATGTCCTTTGCAGTTACACGCAATGGGCCGTTTTATTTATCTAGTTTTAACTTTTATTTTTAACGCCGCACTTTGGAAACGCACTTTATTTGGAAGGTAGAGCTGGGCTAAAAATGCCAAGTCCAGAATGTTATCTTTGTGTTTCTAATACAGAGGAAAATCACTCCCCTCGGCTAAACTAACTGCGAAACGTGATCGTCCAGTCGGATTTGCTTATTTCTGTGATGCGTGTAAAACGAAGGAGCTCATTGGTCATTTATAAACAAAATGACATTTCTTCATTTCAGAGGAACAGTTTCTTACATTGATTCTACAGAAAACCATTATGTTTTTATAGTCTCCTGTGATTTTTTCCCCCTTTCTTTTTTCTTCGTTAGCAGACATAGTTGTTTTACTACAGACAGACCATGTGTGTCCCTGACTGGCAAATGCACCTGTCAATAGAGGTTTTTCACAACAGCCTGAAGTGTCCTGCTGTAAGTTTGCAGAACGTCCGGTTAATGTTTTTTGTGTAAATGTCTAGAATATTCTCCACCTGCTTCATAAATCTGCCCCATCACCAAAATCTTCAACCAACAAGGTCCACAAAGGAGAAACATTCTTCATGAAGAATTTATCCACAACGATCAAGGGAAGAAAGAGGAAAACTTAAAGGAAACAACAACAAGCATCAGTGAAACGACTGAGCAACACTAACGTTCTGGTCCTGAAGAAAACAGAAGGAACTTTTTCACTCAGACTGAATTTACAATTAAAGTTAAAAATAAATTTCATGATGTGGATATGAGCACAGACAGACTTGTGCAGTTTGAATGTGACACATCTCTAGGACCATAATGTTTTGCTCAGTCGTTTCACTGATGCTCGTCGTTGTTTCCTTTAAGTTTTCGTCTTTCTTCCCTCGATCGTTGTGGATAAATTCTTCATGAAGAATGTTTGTCATTGTGGACCTTGTTGGTTGAAGATTTGGTGATGGGGCAGTTTTATGAAGCTGCTGGAGAATAAGGCACATTTACACACACATTTACCACAGAAAACCATTAGCCGAAAGTTCCTTCGAGCCGTTGTGAAAAAGGTCAATCACGCCCCCTCAGAACTCAGGGAGACTCACCGGTGACCAGACACTTATTTTTGGGAAGTCTTGAACTACTGTGTGTTCTGATCCGAGGCAAAGACTGAATATGAAACAGAACTCTTTACAGAAAGGTAAAACATGACCTTCTGACTGAGGATGTACCAGATGCATTATGTAACTGAACTGATGGGAAAAATCAACCACCTGCTTGTCTCCATGGAGATGTCATTGCTTAGCCTGGACTGTGTCACAGTTTGGCTTTAGTCTCGGGTGACCAGATGTCTCTATTTACCCGGGACAGTCCCAGTTTTGAGTCCTATGCCCCTGTAACAGGAGACTTCTCCAAAACCACTGATTTGTCCCAGTTTTATACTAGAAATGTCCCTGGCGTCCCTCTTTTTGACCAATTTGAAACCTGTAAACAGTAAAGAGAGGCATAAATTGTCATTTGTTGAGGTAAAATACAGGAAAGCTGTAAAAATCCTCAAAAAGTAGGTGACTCACCTCAAGTGGCTTTTCCTTAATAAAGTTAAATAAAAATGACAAAAACACAAAGAAAATGTGACACATTAGTGCCAAGTGTATTACAGTTTTCCTTAATTAGGAACTTGTTTCACAATTTTATCATTACCAACCAGCCCAAATGTAACGCGGTGTGTAGGCTAGGTGGACTGACTGTGAAGGAAAGTGATCAGAAGTAGATTCGTAAAGTAAGTGAATAAAAAGCGGACACAAAATAAGGTTGGTAATGTGAAAGAAGTATTATGTTATTACCTTTATAAATTAATAGGACTGCAATAATAACAATGACCTCACATATGATGATACACATATATATTATATAGATATATCATCAGATTGTATTGAATGAAGCAAAACAAAACAAAACACTTCAGTTCGAAACCAGTGAGTTCTGTGAGTTCATATACTGTGCATTTGGATTGTAGTCCATGCAAAGCCGAACAGTCAGTCGTTCAGACTGAGATTCAAAGTTTTTAAAGTTTGTTATAGATCCAGTTCGATAGGAAAAGAACAGTTCGATCTCCTACCACAAGGAGGTGTGATCATAGCTCGACCATCACAGACTCACAGCTGAGGTTTCCATCACAGAGAGAAGGGGAGGGGGACCTGACCTGCACAAGGTCAACAGAAAAACCCAAATTACATGTTATAAATTAGTTTACGGGCTATAAACTCATTACATTAACTTACAATTTGAGCTAATTGCATTAATAATAATCATCCAATAATTGTCAATATTTTGATAACATTATTCTCATATATGAATAACTCAGTGCACTTTTACGTTAACTTTAGCTTTGAAGCTAATCATCCATCTGTATCAAAACGCATTAATACATTAACAATAGTTGCGCAACAAAATAAAGTATGTAGCTACATTCATTGAAATACATAGTTCAAAACACACCAATAACGAGTTCAAACGACATAAATTAGGATGTCCTTTACTTACTAAAGGTTTGGCCTTTAATTCGGCAAGAATAGAAATTAGATTTATGTCTGTATTTAGTCAATACGAATGTAAATAAATAAATCGCGGCACACCTGCCAGCTTAATTGCTACCGGGGTTAGCATTAGCAGCATTACTATTAGTCCCAACAAGGATCACATTTAAACTCAAACGGACAGCGGGTTTAAACAGTATAACTCCCCGCTGAGTGGAGGGGGTGAATGCTTTGTATGAAAGCAGTGTAGAAAGTCTTTTGAGCAGCAATCAATGAGGAGCACAACCAGCACGGCAGCCACAGTGAACAGCAGCAGGTAGTCGCCAGAGGCACTCTGGGTAATATTGTAATTTGGCTCGGTGACACAGCAAGAGGGGGGGGTGGTACTTTAGATCACGCAGGTTACACAAACCAGGAATGCCCCAGTTTTTTATTTTGAAAATCTGGTCACCCTACTTCAGCCCTAAACCTAACCCTGAGGCAAAAACACACAAAACTTTTTTTTCTTATACACCTCTATATAATTTCATGCGTTAAGGGGTTAAACGTGTCACTTGGCATTGATTTCACACCTAAAATAATTTGCAGATCTTATTTATATCTATATATTTGTGTACTACTTTTGTCTTTCACATGTTTAAGATGTAAAATATATAGAAAGTATTTTGTCAGATGCCCTTCACACCAAACACCGTGAAACGTGTCCATGTTCATACAAAGTGTTTATGGGTGCACTTCTGGCTCCATTATCTCTGGTTCCAATTGACTTTACATTGGAAAATCGTCTCTGTATCTGCTGCAGTCAGACTCGACATTTTGGTCTTAAACTTTTCGTATTAACCCACTCTACATCATCCTGGTGTTTTTATTACACTATTTTGTCCATAAATAAATTCCGACTCCTCATATGAAACTCTAACAGCCTCGTGAGTTTCATTTGACTGGAGCTGAACACTCCCTTAATCCTCTTCTCCCTATATGTCTACGGATAGGACACGTTTTGGCCCTGCTTCCTCCTCGTGGGTGGTCACACGCTGTACCCACTGTGCCACCGCGTCCTCACCGGGAGCTGTTTGTGCTGCCGCTTTGTTCTGCGTTCGCTCCACATCACAGAGGCAGCCCACATCACACCTCTCCTCGCCCGAAGCCCCCCAAAGGTGTCCCTGGAAGCCTCTGAGCGCTGCTGCAGAATACAGAGGCGATACCGGTACGTGTCTGAGTCCTCCTCCGAGACTCGTGCGTGTTTTATCAACATTTTCAGCGCTCAGTCAAAACAAGGCTCTCCCCGTGCCGAGTGGGTCTGTGTGTGGAGGCTCTGTGTTTAGTCCCTGCAAATATAAGGGGATTAAAGTCAGAGAGACGAGCAAATGGAGTGCCGGGGTTCAGATCATAAGCGCTGGAAAATGAGAGGCAGATTTTGGGCTTGTCTTCCTCTGATGGACTGCTGTGAGAGCTGAGGCCGTGCTGCGGGATGGAGGGAAGACTTTGGTTTTTGCCGTCTAGTCCGACATCCCTTCATTACAACATCCCTGTATTTAGACATCCTGGTATTATGTCATGCTGGTTTTCCAACACTTTTTGGTATTGCCTTTTACATCTCTCGCTGTCCATGGTGCTGAATGTATGCAATGAATATAAAGCTGTGAGCATGATCGCGTCAGCTGTTTCCTGTCTACAGTAAAAACCACTCGCTCTGAGACTGTGAAGTGTTCAAAGATCAGAGCTCAAGTCAAAACTGTGTTATTATTATTTGTGGTGCTATACTTCAGATACAGGATTTTTAAAGGATAAAAGATTGGAGATAATGTCCACAGGAAGTCACTGTTGCTGATCTGCAGCTTCACCTCGAACCGTGCACTGTGTGGGTGTAAACAGACACACGTGAGAAACTATGTCCACTTTTTATTTTTTTAAATGTCTCAAACTGGATTCACAGCGCTGTTTTTTGGACTGGAGCCATTATTTGCGGAGGACAATTTCTATGGATAACGTGGATGAGATGCTGCACTTTAAAATTACAACTTTACGAGAAGTGAGATGAACTTGATTGGTTATTTACAGTATGGAGTTCTCCTCAGATAACCTACACGACACTCTTGTTATGGCCATAAGCCTCCAGCTCCTCCTGTAGCCATAATGAAGTCCCTGCTGATCCCCGGTTGTGCATTCAAGCTGGCAGAGCTCATCAGTGATTGGTGCATCAACTTCAAGCTGGCACATCCCCTTCCTGCTGACTGGTGCACCACCTTAACATCTGAGCGATCCTGGGCCTTCAGCTGAGGCCGCTACCCTATAGAATGATCCTCCGCCTGCCACTCTGGGCCACTGTTCTGCCTGTGAGCTGCATGCCACTTGTTTTGTCTCTTTGGCTATTGTTTGGTTGAGACACTAGTCATTCGTGACTTTGTTTGAGACTGTTTAGAGCCTCTTTTTGTTAATCCTTGTAAATAAACTCCCTCTTAGTTTTTTTTTTTAACTTTACCTTTCTTTTAAATAAATCACAACTTTTAGTTTTACCATTTTGCATCTTGGTTATTTTGTTATTTCTCCTGTCCCTAGCAGAGCTCGGTCGTAACACTCTTTTTTAAAATGCATGACTGGTTCCCATGGTGATCAGTTTGGACATTTTTCCTTGATCTGATTTCCTGTGTGGCCGAAGTATCGATCGAGCATCTGACGATATATGGGAGCACCAAGTATCAAGTATAATGCGCCATCACAGATTATCCATGTTGGAAAAGCCGAATGTTTGAAAAATAGTGAAGTGCCGCTACTCCAACGATGGGGAAAAAAAAAAGTCGAAGCGGTGGGATTGTGACGCAGTAGCACTAGCACACGGTAGCTACTTACCTGGTTTCATTCATTCCGCTCCCGTTCCCCGTCTGTCCTCTTCGTTCCCCGCTGTATTTACCGTCCGTCACCACCGCAGTAGTTCTGGGTGCACAAGTCCACTGTCGAATCATCCACATTCATAACTTCAACTTCAACCAGTATATCACTCCCTACAATAAAATATTTCTCCCCAGTTCTTCTACAGGTGCAGGGATCTGCCCGTGTTGTTTAATATATTTTTCTGTGCTTTTCTATATTTCTGTTGATATAATTAACTTGGGTTTTAGAGGCAGAACTCACATTAAAGTGTTCATTGAGTGAGTCCCTCCCTCAGTCAGTTTGGACCTGGACCTTTACGTGGAAGGTGAACCAATAGATCGTGAAGCGTATTCCTGCTGTCGTGTAGATGTGTTCTCGTCTTCTTCTCTTTTGCTGTTTCACTGTTTTGTACGTAGCACTCGTCAAACTTTTTTCTTTCGGGAACACTATTATTAATTAAAATTTCAGAAACATCCTTCTGACTTTGCCATCGTCATTAGCCCTGAACAGAATGACAGGGACGCTCGGAAAATAATGTTTACGCTGCTACTCCGACAAAACAGATGTCAAAG
>CM060654.1:3778744-3901244 GCA_030686955.1 Odontamblyopus rebecca
TTATTGGTTTGAGGAGGAAGTTAAAGAGGCTTAACCTGGACTGAGTTAATATAAAAAGTGCTTAGAATAAGTTGTAATATCGAGATAAGATAAATCAGGATGAAATATCTTGAAACAAGCAAAAACTTATTAAGTAAAATCATCTTAAAATTGGTCTTTTAAGATGAATCTGCTTAATTCACGTCAGTTTAACTACGTTAGAAAATCCTGTTTTGCAGTGTGAGTGTGGGGTCATATTAGCATGGGCCCTGTATGATTCTGCTAATATGAGCCCACACTCAGGGCAGTTTCTATCATCCTAGATAACAACAGAAACTGTAAACAAGTAGAGTATTAGTTTCAGAATAATTGCACAGTAGCTAGTTCCTCCCTACAGGCAGATTTAAGTCCTCCAGTGTCAGACCAGAACTGAAGAAGCAGCTTGAAAAATCTGAGCAGCTTGAAAATCTTGAAATAAGAACAGGTCGCCGTCCTTATTGGACCAGGTCACTGTGACCTGCTCCTTCCTGATCCGATGGGTTTGTGACATTGGTCATGTGACGCTATTGTGGAAAACAGTTTAAACCAGGGGTCTCCAACCTTTTTCTTCTGATGAGCTACTTTTATCAAACAAAAATGCCTGTGAGCTACTCATTTTAGCGGTCACAAGAAATTGAGTAAATATCAGAGCCTTCTGTGGGGTACTGTCTGATTCCTGTAAAACATTCACACAATTATCCATTTATTAGTGCACAAAGACAAGCAATGATATGTTTACAGGGGTAAAAGGCATTTAATTAAATCAAACTTTAGTTATTCAGCACAATACGAATAATTCATAAATCCCTTGGCGAGCTACCTGGAAGTGGTTGGAGAGCTACTGGTAGCTCCCGAGCTACAGGTTGGAGACCCCTGGTTTAAACAAACCCGAAACAAACGCGGAACAGCGTAGCTAGAACTACTTGCTCGTAGGCCATGGGAAACGAGCAACAACCTTGGATGTCTTGCCATCTTCTTCGGCTCGAAATCGGCTGCTGCAGTTTCAGACACGGTGCTCCACTTCCCTGTTTTTACCGCCCACCTGACACCAGCCGAGTCATGTGACCAGCGTTTCAGGCGGTTTCACGTTACTGTTTGCGTAGGGAAGGCTTTGAGCGCGGACACAGAAACACTGTGTCTGGACACAAATCGTTTCTGATACGGTGATACGGTGATTCGTTTCAGTGCAAACGTCTGAGAGGAGTCGCCTGCACCAGCTGCCGTCTGTCATCACACACTCGAGATCCATCTCCACTCAGCTCCTTCCTGTAGCACTGTTAGATTCTCTAGAGCTGCTCTGTTCTTCTGTCGCGTCTTTGAAGCTCCACCAAACACAGAGAAGCGAAAGGAATTGTCTAAAATGTGCGTGAGATGAGACACATCCACAAGTTTAGGCTGCTTAAAATGTTTTTATTAATACCAAATATCCAGCACAAATGATGTATGATGGACAGACTCGTGCTCACTTCCTATTCAGAACCTGGCTATGTCCATTTATATGCACAGTCTAAAGTCAGTCCTCAGAATCTCACATCTAAGGCGACAAAAATGGCCGATCATCTAATGCTCTGTACTTAAGGTCACTCATGGTTACGCTTTTTCTTTTTTGCAAATGCATTTTCTCATTGGGACTGAGATGCTGCTTCTCTCTCTGATTGACTTTCAGCTATTTTTATTTTTTTTCATAGCTGAGGCGTGTGTGGTGTTAAAATTCTCCTCTATTGTCCCTCCTCTTGCAATCACGCAGTCAGCAAAACTGTCAGAGATGGTAAAACGTTCCCTAAACGCGGCCAATTTGTCTGTTCTTTTGAAAACAAACCTGCACATGTGGCATTTACACACAGTGATCTGAGGTTTGGTTGTTTCTGATGTAGACACTAAACTGCACTGGGCCAAACTGTCCAGGCACTGGCCTCTGAACTCACGATGTGACGTTTGTGAAGGAGTCGGTTCTGTTGAATGGGCCCTAGTGCCTGGACATGGGATCTTGGTGTAAAGTGCTTTCAGGACTCGATGACAGAAAAGTGACCGTTCACAATCAAATCTGGCGAGTCCATATCCGGTCAGGAACACTCCCCCACCCACAGCACCCCTTCACCCACCTCCACGTCGTGCCCATTACCCAACAGGCTTCAGAAACGGCCGGTCGCACCCTCGGGGCCCCAGCACCCATCAGCCTCTGGATCCCTCCTCATCATAGACTGTACATGGGTCAATGACGCGACATTTCCTCAGTTAAAGGGTTAAAATTTCATTATAATTCAGCGCATTTCTGTAGCACCTCTGACCTCCACGGAACCAAATCTTTTTTTTTTTTTCTTTTTTTTTTCAGAAATCATGAGTTATTCTGCATGTTTTTGTGCTTAAAGTGTTAAAATGTCATGTGGGGCGACCGTGCATCATGTGGTGCGACTAATAACAGCAGGAATTCTAAGTAGACTGGATTCTTTAGGCATTTTCCAGGGCAGTAGTTTGTTCATTAAACACAAATAGGCGACTGTCATATTGGACACAAAAGAAAATATCAATATGCATTAAAAATCTAAAGAAACACCAACAGTTTGTTTCTATACACTTCAAATTACTCACAACTTAGATCAGGGGTGTCAAACTCATTTTGGTCCGGGGGCCGTATGCAGCCTACTTTGATCCCAAAAGGGCCGGATCAGAAAACTCAGTTCTCTCTTCAAGTTATTGTATTTTTCTCCGTGTCTCGTAGTGGTGTTTAAGATTATATTCCTCGAGCAACGCCACTTGTTCCAAACACACTGAGCACAGATTTCCCATTCACCTCTGTCAACAAATAAGAATTAGACTATTTTTCTTGGGAAATCCTGAACTCAGCATCTGCTTTTCTCATTTTTTGACATTTTGCTGATGAGGGTCACGGTCGACAGTCAGAACGATCGTCCTTTAAGAGCGTTTGGAAAGAGGAAAGTCTTCATTTGTGCTGCTCTGGTGGGAGTCGCAACGTACAGAAACGCCGGAGACGCTGCTATGCTAAATGGTGCAGAAAATTAACAGAAAAATCTGAAAATTTTAAGTATTTTAATAGAAGAATCAGCCGAGGGCCAGATTAAAGGTCTTGGAGGGCCGGATCTGGCCCCCGGGCCGCATGTTTGACACATGTGACTTAGATGAATATCCCAACCATGTTTTAGAAAATAAAACTATTTTAAGGTTATTCTCTGTCGCACCACATGACATTTTACACTAAAAATGCTTCATATAAATGTTAAACACAAATTTATGCTCCTGACACTGGAAATATTTGAAAAAGTTCAATAGAAACTAATTTTTTTTAAATATATTTTAGAATTTGCCTGTTGAAAATCTTTATACGTCATTGACCCTTATAGTGTAAAATACCAAATAGTCGCCGGAGCGTTTATTTGTTTCAATCACTTAACAGACCAGGCGTTTATTTGAGACCAGGCGGTGATTTGTGGCAATTACTTCCTTCCTCACAAAAAGTTTGCTCAGGAAAACTGAAAAACATTGTAACTCTTTTAACTAGTATGACTATAATTTAGGTGACGTCGGTGAGTTCATTTGAAATGTTATAACTTTCCCACATTTGAAACCATCGATGCAAATGAGCAAATGTGGTTTTAAGTTTTGTTTCTGTGCATCAGCGACACAAGGAGCTGCTTTTTTCAGCACTTATAGTTTAGTTTAGCTACAGTTTCAAATGAGCTGTGTGGTTTTTAAGTTTGATTCGTGTAGAGACGACACGAGCGTCAGTCCTGCTTCCTCTTCCTGCAGCACGACTTCTGTCTTCAGCACGAACATGAGACTCTCCGTTTATTTGGAACCATCACTTATTTATCAGAATATACACCTGCACCCGGAGTTTAAAGGGGACCCGACAATGAATTAAAACCAGACTCCCGGCTTTGGCTCCGAGTCACGTTACTTTGGAAAATTGTCGCCTCTCTCTCTGTACCCGCTGCTGTGGCCTCGTCATTTTGGTCTTAAAATATTCATATTACCCCATTTTACACGATCCTGGTGTTTTTATTTCACTATTCTGTCTGTAAACCAAGATATGAACATTCACTGCACTGTTAAGCACCTGCTCCTTGTTAAACCAGACGGGATACGGCGTTATCTGCGACATTCTCACTCCGGATCGGCTCTTTTTGTTCAGAATTCCAAATATGGCACATGACTTTGAACATGAAATTTGCTGCGACGTCACACTCCCTCAGTACAGTTCTTTTTATGGTCTACGTGCTCAGAACCGCGGCACCCGCCCGCCTCCTCGTTTCACACATTACCTGACAGGCTTCTTGAACCCAGCCGGTCGCACCCTTGGGCCCCCCCAGCACCCATCAGTCTCTGGATCAGCCGGGTCCCTCCTCACTCATGTTCATCCCTCACTCTGCCCCGAGCTCCACAGACAGCCTCTAATTGCGGTGTGCGTCTGGCCTGTGATTAATCGTATGCTGCTTCGGAGGTGCTAATGAGCAGCTATTTTAGAGGATGACATCACCTCGTCACCTCCCGGCTCTGCTCCGGCGGCGGGCGGCTCACTGTCACCTACGACAGGGGGCGACAGGAGCACTCTTCATGTCACCGCGTTCTTTTGGGTTGTTTTATTCACGGGTTCAGCTCCTGTCTAAATAGTATTATCTTATTTTAGCTCTCGCCTTTGAATACAGCTGAAGTGAGGCTTTGTCTGCGAACACTTAGGGCCTGTTTGTGTTTGAAGTATCTGAAATGTACTTAAAGAGGGGGGACTTTACTGTGGGGTATTAACTACGGGTGTAACAATAACCGAAATCTGGTGATATCGTATCGTCAAAGGTCTCACAATAATATCGTGGATCATCACAATATATCAAAGTCTCTTTGCTTAAATGAACAGTTCTGATGCAGAAATAGCTAAAAAAACAGAGGGAACTACATAGACCATGATCCTTTGCTCCGTTTCAGTGCAGACGACACGAAGAAATAACTGTTCTAAGCACTTTTACATCTTCATTCTTTGGGTTAAGTCTTGTGAAGCATTTTTAGAGGAAAAAGGAGCAGATTCACAGTTTTATATTGTAATAAATCTGGTATCATGAGATGTTTATGGTGAAAATCTGGTCCAGAGAGATTTGGATTTCGTTCCATCCCTAATGACAATAAATGTACCAAATGACTGGGCAAAGCATTTTAGAGTCAGTCTTGTTATTATGTAGAATATCGTAATATCGTGAGCTTTCCCACGATATCGCAATAAATATCGTACCGTGAGGTTCAGACCGTGACGATATCGCATCGTGAGACTTGGATATCGTTACACCCCTACTATTAACGGCTTTTTTTAATCCTCTGAGTCTCTGCTTCCTTTACGGCCTGTGTTCAGTCACAACACAAACAGCGTGTGTTCCTCTAATGAAGCTCCTGCACATCACAACAGGTTTGTCAAGTTGCTGTGTACAGTTTTGTAATACATTAAGGCCCCACGATGCCCAGGGGGTACACGAGACCTCGGGGAAAACGCTTTTTTTTGTCGTGCTAGAATAAAGTGTAATTGCAGGTCCACTACAGTAGTTGGCAGTGACGCTCTCATTGTCAGAGTGTGCACAGGGAGCATTAGCGCTGTAGTGACGGGTTTTTGTCGGCTTCACTGTAACATGAGCATCATCTTTAAAGACGAGGACGACACAGGGGCCTCATGATGCAGGTGAGTGGAACACGCTCGGACACAGGCTGCAGGAGTCGCTTTGGAGACGCGACTAAAACCGTTTGCTCTAGTGTGTCGGTGACTGAAGGTGAGATTTGTCCACGTTTGGTTGTGGTTCTGTGGTGGAGTGGAGGGGGTGAGAAATGTTTTCTTCTTCCTAGGGGCGGCGAGACAGGAAATAATTGAGAAGCTCCGCATTAAGATGATGCACCGATCCAATACTGGCATCAGATATCGGCACCAATACTGAAACATTTGCTGGATGAGATATTAGTTTCCAAATATTGGTTCAGTCCTATCCTGGTTGAACATATAATTAGACATTATAACACTATTTACTATTTCCCTCCTGTGGGCTCACCACCCACAGAGGGGCGCACAGGGGTCAGGCGCACAGAGGACTGGGCGGGGAACTGCTGCCCCTGTGACCCAGCCGGATAAAGTGGAAGGAGACGGAGGGATGAAACACTATTTAATGGTTGTTGCCGTCCAGAACGTCTCAAAGTCTTTGAGCTTTTAGTTGCCTGAGAGATAAATAATGGGTACATAACGCACCAGTTTGGTCTTATTCTATTTTTGTTTAAAGGAAATAAATGTTGTATTCAGTCTCTGCTCTGGTATCGGCCGATATCGGGAATGTGAAAACTCTTTAAGCTACAGTATTGAAATCAGTGTATTGGCAGCAGCACTAATATGATCCCATTTTTCAAGCATAAATTGCATAGGCCTAAAAGCCGACAAAGAAGAGTGAGCCACTCGTTGGTTTCAACACATGTCAAAGATGTCGAACAGAAAACATTATTTGTGGGGGCAAAGTCCAGGGCTGTTTTTTGGTCTCAGTTCGTCCCTGGTATCAGAAGTAAAAAAGCTGGATCGGTGTATCCTTATATTTCTGTTTATTTGTGGAGAATTGTCGTGTGGGATCATGGGTGACGTAGAATTGTGGGCGTAAGGAGTAGAGGTGTAACGATATCCAAGTCTCAGGATGCAATATTGTCACGTATGAACCCCACGGTACGATATTTATTGTGATATCGTGGGAGAGCTCACGATATTATGATATTCTGCATAATAACAAGACTGACATTCTAAAACGCTTTGACCAGTCATTTGGTACATTTATTGTCATTAGGGATGGAACGAAATCCAAATCTCTCTGGACCAGATTTACACCATAAACATGTCACTGTGGATGGATGTCGTCTAAAACACTGCTGAGGCACGTTGTTGATGAGGGAACATCGTTACAACATTGTAGAAAACTCCAAAATGTCGATTTTTCCATAATACGTCCGCTTCAAACATGGCACTGACACTTCTTATTGAGCGAGAGTGTAGTCCACGGTCAGCGGACTCGGCGGCGGGTCGCGCTGGTCTGTTAATGCCTGTGAGAATATTAATGCGCCAAATTGAATAAGTTAATTAAATCCTGATTAAAATGCAAACGAGGCGCATCATTCGGACGGGAAGCGTGTCATTCAATTTGAGGAAAGTCAAGCAGAAGTCGGCTCGGATTCGTATTTCAATCTTTTATTTTGTGCTGTTTTGGCCTGATGGTCCACACACAGACGCACCCACGGCCCCAGTCACGGTACACTTTATTCATAGTAACAACAGAGTACTAAATGTACAGAGGAACGCTCCCATGGGAACCGCTTTTTTACAGTGCTTGCAAATACAGAGCGTAGTACAAGAAAAACCAAACCCAAACGTTTTACCGGGGAACTACAAAAGAAGGGAAGGGCACAGGGGAGGGAGGGAAGGGGTAACAGGCAGGGGCATAGTTTTCAGGTGGGGTCTGGAGGTCAGTGGAGGGCAAACTCTTTCCTCTGAGAGTCGATTTTTTTCAAGATAAAACTGGGATCTGGTCATATCCTGTAGGTGGCAACACAATATTTAAGACTTCCACTTGTTCCGTATTCATCTTTTACTCAAATTGGACTTAATCTGAGCTTTGTTTTGACCCAATCTGACCAGAAAGAGTTGATTTCTATGCTTCGCTCTCATCTCTTTGTTGAAATCAAACTCCCAAACAGGACCATGAATGCTCAGAATGATCACAGGCTCCTGAAAATGTGCTCTTTAAATCCAATTGTGTGTTTTTTCCTTGAGTTTTCACACTCTATTACAATGTTTTTTGGCATTGTTCATTTGTGGATCATAAATTTGGAGATTTCTTGCAAAAACAGTGAACATCCCATAGAGTTAAAGAGGCCCTGGACTTCCATTTGACACCATCCAACGCCAGAATGTGAACAAATTAACCCGGGACCTTTTTAACAAGATTAATCTGAGGTGCTCCTGTCTGTATTAAACATGTTGCTATGTCATCGTCAAGTGTTTACAGAACAAATCGTAGAACGGCAGGAAACAGTTTGGCTGAAACGTGGTTGTCGGGTTTTGTCGGCTTTGTTATAATCTTTTCGTACAGGTGGTTTGTCTCTTTCTCAGAGCCGCCTCCTGTTATCAGGGCGTTTGGGACAAATGATAGAATAGTACTTGGAACCCTCCAGTGGTTCACCTGACTGAAAACTATGGGTAGGTCTGAGCGGGGCTGGGTTTGGGGCACAGGGTGGGGCATAGGGCAGAGTATAAGGTGGGTTATAGGGCGGGGTATAGGTGGGGTACAGGGTGGAGTATAGGGTGGGGTATAGGGTGAGTTATAGCTGGGGTTTTTGGGTGTCTGGAGGGGGAGGGTCACTCACTGGGGTGCGGGCAGTTCGGAGGCAGGACTGTGGAATACTAGAGTCTTGTACAAAAGTGAACAGAGGTAACTCCTGGGTATATTTAACATAAATATCAAAAGTCTGATTCACAAACAGTACAAAGTGATTATTCTCTGTCAACAGCACGTCTCTGCATCCTTCAGTGAAAGTGACCATGTGACCATGTGACCATGTGATCGTGACCATTGTGATCATGTGACCATGTGATCATGTGACCATGTGATCGTGACCATTGTGATCATGTGACCATGTGATCGTGACCATTGTGATCATGTGACCATGTGATCGTGACCATTGTGATCATGTGACCATGTGATCATGTGACCATGTGAACGTGACCATTGTGATCATGTGACCATGTGATCATGTGATCGTGCCCATGTGATCGTGACCATTGTGATCATGTGACCATGTGATCACGTGACCATGTGATCATGACCATGTGATCATGTGATCATGTGATCGTGACCATTGTGATCATGTGACCATGTGATCACGTGACCATGTGATCGTGATCATGTGACCATGTGATCATGTGATCATGTGACCATGTGATCGTGATCATGTGACCATGTGATCACGTGACCATGTGATCGTGATCATGTGACCATGTGATCACGTGACCATGTGATCGTGATCATGTGACCATGTGATCATGTGATCACGTGACCATGTGACCTTGTGACCACAGCGTTATGAGTCGTGTGTCCCCAGGTGGAGGTGTCAGACTTTCCTCTCATTCAGGTGGAGAATGTGGGCCTTTATTTTCAGCACAGAGACTCAAACACACAAGTGAGATCCAACACGGTGAAAATCAAACAGAAATGAATGAGGATGCTGAAGGAGAAAGTACAGTGTACTTTACAAAATACTGTGAGACACTGTCAAAGGATGAATAACAGTACAATCCTGTCAGAGTAACACACCTGCAGCTTTATTCTGTCTCTGTGGTTCCTTTATATAACATGTCTACATATTTCTCTATATATCTCTCTGTACTATAGGGAGGGTATATCGGATATCGCTGATATCAGAGGATTTCCACAGATATCGATATCAGACCGATATTGTCCCACACTGTGAACATGTGTCAGTCCCAGTTTGTCCTCAGAGCATCAGATTTTGTTTATATCTCAGATATGTGAGTGTGTGTTTTTATTATACTTTACAAAAGCAAAAGTTCATTTGTAAACTCCACTATAACTTAACATCATTTTGGTCTGTACGATAGATTTTCAAAGCTTAATATCGGTATCTGCAAATATCGGCCATCAGCCACAACAGCCACACAGATATCAGATACTGGTATCGGCTCAAATCCATATCGGACCGTCCACTTCATTATAAATAAATGTATTTCATTATAAATACTTATATTTCATTATAAATAAATAGTAAACATGTCATTTATAAATGTGATCGACTTTTGGCTTGAATAAAAACACATTATTTCATATCTTAAATGTAAAAACACCTAATGCAGTATATTGCAGTATATATATCGTATAAAATGAGCATTTCCGTTTGGAGCATGTTCACATTTTGTGCATCACCACCACCAGTGTTTTTCCCTGTCGTTTCTACTGTCACAGGTATCGAGAATCAGATACTAATCGATACTAAAGCTAATATCAAAACTAGATCCTCATTTGAGCAGGTATCGATACTTCACATTCACAGGAGAAAGTCTAATCCTTTTCGTGTCATTTTGAGCTTTATCAGGACGAGCATCAGACCCGATGGAAACATAAAGAAGGTGACCTTTATTTTATTTAACCGGTACAGTCCCGCCGAGATTCAGAACCTCTTTTTCAGAGGAGGGGAGGAGCCTGCGGGGCCCAGAGGAAAGGGCCTATTGTACGTGTTGTTAGGGGTCGGGGAAACTGGAGCAATCGGAGGAAACCTACAAACCTACACAGGCACAGGGAGAACATGCAAACTGCACACAGAGGCCCTGCACTGACACAGAATCAAATCCCGGACCATGTAGCTGTGAGGCAGGAGCTGTGCCACTGTGCCGCCCTGCAGGCCTAATGCGTCGTGCATGAAAATGATTCTGTTACGAAAAGGAGCGTGTTTCTTCACTGTGGTATCGGAATCGGTATCGAATAGAGTGAATTCCTTTGTATCGTGACTATATTACTTCCATGGGCAGTTAACATGATTTACCTGAGCTCTCTGACTCTTTACAGATATGTTATAGAGTTTTATTGAAAGCTGCACTATGTAACTTTTCTTTGGAGAGTCCTTCGCATGCTTCTTTGCTGTTATTGCGTTGCTTGGAGTGTTCCGCAGAGTGGCATTACACTTTTTTACTAGGGATGTAACAATAACCGAAATCTGGTGATATCCTGTGGTCAAAGGTCTCACAATAATATCGTGGAGCATCACAATATATCGAATCCCAAGTCTCTTTGCTTAAATGAACAGTTCTGATGCAAAAATAGCTAAAAAACAGAGGGAACTACATAGACCATGATCCTTTGCTCCGTTTCAGTGCAGACGACATGAAGAAATAACTGTTCTAAGCACTTTTACATCTTCATTCTGTGGATTAAGTCTGTGAAGCATTTTTAGAGGAAAAAGGAGCAGATTCACAGTCAAAATATTGTAATAAATCTGGTACAGTGAGATGTTTATGGTGAAAATATCGTTCAGAGAGATTTGGATTTCGTTCCGTCCCTAATGACAATAAATGTTGCACCAAATGACTGGTCAAAGCGTTTTAGAGTCAGTCTTGTTATTCTGTAGAATATCGTAATATCGTGTGGTGGACACCTCGGCCATTACTCCATATTTACATTTTCAATTATAGCCCATAGATTTAAACTTCTTTTTTTACCTTGTCTTTTGCTTTCTCTGTTTGCTCCCTCCACGATATCACAATAAATATCGTACCATGAGGTTCATAATGTGACGATATCGTATTGTGACACTTGGATATCGTTACAGCCCTACTATTTACCGAGTGACGGGTCAGATCTGTGGAGACGCGAGCCCACTCACAGGGAGAATGCAGATTTTTAAGTCAATAAAACGCATCTAATTGACTAAATCAAGTCAAAGTGGACAGTTTAACGCCGTACTGTGGAACATCTAAGACAAAGCAGTAACATTTCTATGGCGACAAGCAAGAGGACGAATCCTCCACCAGAAAAGTTACACAGTGCACCTTTATTTTTTTTTATGTATTTGACTGAAAATGGTCTTTCCCCAGTACAGATGTGTTGTATAAGCAGCTCTTGAGGTCAAAATAAGTCCGCTGTGAACTGTCCGCATCTTATTATGAAGCATTTTATTGCCAGATAATCAGGAAGTGCGCTTTAACATGCTAGTTGTAGCTTTACAAGTTTAAAAAAGCGCTTATAAACTGTGAATATTCAAGTAAGAAGTAAGCGAGGGATAACTTTGGACCACTGCAAACTGTTTTTCATGTTTTTAAGATGGTGAAATCTAGTGGAGCGCCTTTAAATGTTAAAAGGAGCTAATCCCACACAAGGTTGAGTTATATTTTACTGACTGTGAGAGGGAGGCGGAGGGTTCTTTAAATTTACAAAAGAATTTCAAGGTTTATTATGCAAAGGGTTTGGTGATTAAAATTCATGTTTTAAATGTAGCCTGCCCACGTCGATGTAAGATACGCCAACTCTGTGATCCGGCTCCCACACAGTGACTCAGCTCTAACATTTACAGAGAGAGGGAATATACACGGCCATTTGACAGTCGGTAAATACCAGCACGAACCAAAACGCATTAACGCAGGCGGAAGGGCCAGAGAAAACAGATTCTGTGGTTTCATTTAAGGCCGTGGTTTATATTTTTACTTAAGCAGAAGTTGTAATTCACTGAAGCAGCCATCTGACCGTCTCCATGTTATCTGCACGGTCCGTCTGCTGCTTTGTACCATGTCACACAAAGGAAAGGCCCGGTGCTCAGTGCTGCTGGAGTCACACACACACACAGTGAGAGAGAGAGGGGCGATTTGTGAATTTTAAACTGCTGAAAATGTCCAAATGCATAAACAAGGGCCACAGCTAAAGGGGGAAAGCAGGAAGTCATAGTCACAGGTCAAAGCTCCTGTCCGGAAAATAACAAATGAGATCCGCTTGTGTTAAACTGTAGCAGATTCACGTGTGACGCTAAGAGGGGCGAGTGGAGTTCTGCACATCATAAATCTGGGGTTGCTCTTGCAGAAAGCTTCAGGAAAAAGGCCGAATATTCAGATGAAAAGGCTCTATAAACAGTGATGACGTAGGCTCAGTTGAACAGGCATTTTGGCAACAGAAGTACGGCAGGACTCAGCGGCTCGTCAAGCTCTACGTAAGGATTATCGTCCAAAGATCGCGAATCCCTCAACAAACTGACTTTGACAAATGGTGTCCGACTGCCAGATCCTTGTAGACAGGCTGGCGCCACCTAGTGCCTCCGCTCGGTTTCATTTCTCTCCGGCGACTAGTCAGGAATCAGAATACACTCGGAGGTTTGCAAGACTTTCCGGAGAAGTTGTAGTCGGCGCTCCGGCCAATGAGCTGTGAGCTGTGAAGTCATGAGGTCAAATTCCAGCTCCTCTGAGTCCTTTTGTGGTTCAGCACAACAGGAAACAAAGCGTCCAGATGGATGTGGACGAAGATTAGTAGCCGTACATTTTGTATCAGCCACGATTCCCAACATCGAGGATTTAAAGCCGGAAAAAAGAAAATGTTGAATGGTGAATTTTATCAAGCGGAAAGACGTTATTGCCCTTCTTCCTACGGGATTTCCTGTTGTGCCGGGATTCCTTGGACCCCACTGAGCGTTCGGGTGCATTACAGACATCACCACCAAATAGCAGTGATTGGTTAAACAAAAAAGTACTCGCCTACCGTTGAGCGGAAGAATCCTAATGCTGCGAGGTCAGGCGGTTTCCACGAATCAGGCTGAGACCCTCGTTTGATCAGTGAGTAAAGCTTTAAAACTTGACTCTGCTGGTAGAATATCGATTCTGACATCCGCACGCAGAACAAACAGACATTCTGATGCTGGAAATGTTTTTATTTCCGTCTTCCTCTGTCCGTGTTCAGTCTGAATGAATCGGAATGAATGGGAACAATGCCACTTCCATTGCCAAAATGCGAACACCCACGAACTAAAAGGTGTTATTCAATCGTACGTCACAAACTCGGAAGACGTTTGGAAACACGCGAATGACGACTTCCTTTGGGCTCTGTTGGCGATGGGGGAAGCCGGTTTTCTTCATCTAGACGTTATTGTATTCTTTCTTTTTTCCTTTTAGAACTTGTCCATTAAAATTTGTCTAACTTAAGTAAAAAAAGATGCCACTCTAGCGTTCCGTTATGTTCAACAGATCAGCAGTTTCAACTAGCTGCCTGTGAGTGACATCGAAGACGCGATTAGAGTCAAGCTTTGGCAGGTTGTGAAGACGCTGTTGCAGAATCCACGGCCAGTGCCGGGAACTACACGGGAAGTCGTAAACCGCAGGTTTAACAGAAGTCCTCCGATACTATACTGGGATCAGATATCGGCGCCGATACTGAGATTTGCTGGATCGAATATTGGCTTCCAAAATATCGAGATCCCGGTTGGACATTTAAATTCCCGTCGAGATAAGAGCAGACGTCTTTCCCATCCTCGTGCTGCTTTTCTAAAACAAAAGAGTCTGTGTATCTGCTCTGACTGATGTGCGGACAATCTACTCTACTCGTTATTTCTGTTGTGGTTTGGCTCGGGCCCTTTGCCTTTTGCATCACCCGAACTACGCCCAGCCCTGTGATGGGTCTGAAGAGTCTGTGAGGATTCATCTCGTTCCAGATCAACCTCCGTGTGTCCGACTTTGATCCTCAGAGCTGCTTTTTACATTACGGCCATTTCACTAGGCCCAAGTCATCCCCCATCCCCCACTTTCTTCTCTCCTCTTTCTCTTTTTCTCTCTCTTTACTTTATTTTTTCATCATTCTAATTATTTTTGTTTTGTAATTGTTTGACTTTATTTCATTTTTGATCATATCTGAAGTTGACACGTATTATTATAATGGTGTTTTTTTGCTTTCGTGTTTTTTTTATAAGAAAAGTGTAAAAGGGGGGAAAAAACTGTGATTTGTAAATCTTGTATGAGTATCCTGTGATTCCTTCTCTCTCAGTAACTGCTGCTGTCAGGCTCCTCTTTCGCTGACCCAAATCCAATTTTTTTTCTCTCCTATGCGACCTGTATCTGATCTTTTAATGGATTTTTTCAAATGCGACCCAGGCCAATTGGATATGTGCTCATCAAACTGATACAAATCCAATTTTCTGACATGCGACTTCAGTCTGAACGGGCAGGTCGCATCCGTTCGACCTACACGTCATCAACAAACGACTGAAGTAGGCGGAAACTGGAAGAAAGCCACGACCACGGCGGACGACAATGCACGAGAATTTTCAGACTCTCGAGGCTCGGAGTCGAGTCAGCGGAGGGAAAATGAGGTTAGTGAGTTCATTAATATTTGGGAGGATAGCTGTGTTCAGGCCGGATTGAAGGGTCTTTAAAATCGTCAGGTGCTCAATACTCGCGTCCATGTTTAGGCGACTTCGGTAAACTCTGAGCGCTCTCGTTGCCTGTGACGTCATCGTGTCGTCCAATGCTCATGCGGGACACTTTTGGGGCATGTAAAGTTCACGCCGGAGATCGCATACAAGTCGCATTTAATTGGAAACATGAAGGATCTCGCCAAAAAAATCGGATTTCACAAAAAAAATCCCAATTGAGCATTAAGTCCTGCCATCTAAACACTTTGGTCTTAAAATGTTCATTTTAACCTGCTCTACATGATCCTGGTGTGATTATTTTTGCTATTTTGTCCGCAAATCAATTCTTATTCCTAATATTGAACTCTGCTCCAAATTCGCTCCTACAACTCCTTTCCTAATGAGCTTCATTTGACTGGAAACAAACGCTATAGGTGATGTCACACTCCCTTTACTTCTCTATATGTTCTTACTACTACATTTTTTTACATCTTCAGAGCTGCTTTGGTCTTATCTTTCAGTAATGGCTCATAAACCAGTTACAAAAAGAACATTTAGTCACTGCGTTTGTGAGGAAACACCTAACCCCGCCCCCGTTATCGTTCTTTCTCCCTTTTTCACTATTCCGTAAGTGTCTGAGACGATGGTTTATGCATGAACTGGGGACTCGATGGCCTGAAACACGACGCTAAAAAGACAAAATAAAGCATCCACAGAACAGTTAAGTGAAAGTGAAAGTGAAAGGAGATGAGAAATGAGTTTGCTGGCAACACGGTGGCACATGCCCTTCTATTGCAGCGTCCACTGAGTATATACTGGTCAGATATAGATATGATACAGACTGCTCAAAGTGCAGGCAGTTGGCACAAGGTTAGTTTGTGAACGAAAAGATCATAGAACCACGTGTAAACAAAGACACTCCCACGCCCCCTCCCCCCCGCAATGGCCCTGTACACAAATAGAATATATAGAAAATACATGTACACGCGTAGTATTTTACAGTAAGATCACAACCCTCTGGCTTTGAGATACACTTGGTTAAAAAGGAGTTATGTCTGAGTTGGAGCTGCGAGGAGGCGAGGCGAGGCTGCGGAGGCTCAGGCTGCTGTTTGTTTTCGATCCAGTGATCCTAGTCCAAGTAATAAAGTGGGAAGTATCATGATATTGAGCTGATACCGATCCCGAATGATGCGTTATTTGTATTGTTGGTCTTTCAACATGGTCTTGAGTACCTTTTTTCGTGTTTTGAACTCAAAATAACGACCATATATCAAACCAGACATTATCGTCTTTCTTTTTCGGTTTTATCACGGTGAAAAAAGTATTCTCAGCTCATAATAAACATGCCCTGACATTTCAAAGTGAGCAGGCAGTAATGGGACATGATTTGATGACAGAGTTGCTTTGAGTGAGTCTGGCGATGGTTTGGAGGCGTAAAAACCGATCAAGGACGCGACAATCCTTCGAGAATTCAAATCGGAGGATTACTGAAACCTGTGCGTTGGGCTAAATACGACTCTGTTTTTGAATAATGCTTTAATTTGGTCAAAATCTAAAAAAATAAATAAATAATAATAATCGTATAATAAGTGTCCTTGGAAATTAAATTCAATCTTTGAGTTTGAGGAATTGATTGAAAAATAAAGTATATATGGGTCAATGACGTATAAGGATTTTCAACAGGCAAATTTTAAGTTTCTATTGAAATTTTTAAAATATTTCCAGTGTCAGGAGCATAAATCTGTGTTTAACATTTATATGAAGCATTTTTAGTGTAAAATGTCATGTGGTGCGACCGAGAATAACCTTAAACTGTTTTATTTTCTAAAACCTGGTTGGGATATTCATCTAAGCTCTGAGTAATATGAAGTGTATAGAAACAAACTGTCGAGTTTCTTTAGATTTTTAATGCATATTGATATTTTCTTTTGTGTCCAATATGACAGTCGCCTGCTTGTGTTTAATGAACAAACTACTGCCCTGGAAAATGCATCAAATGAAGAAAAATGCCTAAAGAACCGTTCACCCAAGTCGACTTTGTCTGTTATTAAACTTGAGCCACAGAATTCCTGCTGTTATTAGTCGCACCACATGATGCACGGTCGCACCACATGACATTTTAACACTTAAAGCACAAAAACATGCAGAATAACTCAGGATTTCTGAAAAAAAATGATTTGGTTCCATGGAGGTCAGAGGTACGGCAGAAATGTGGTGAATTATTATGAAATTTGAACCTTTTTAAGTGAGGAAACTGCAGTTGGACAGCGTCACGTCATTGACCCATGAATTTTTTAAAGAGAATCAATACGTTTTGATACCTCAGTCAGTATCAGTAACGGGGGAGTGGACCGGGCGGGTAAAAGCTCTGGTGTCCTGGGCTCCAGGATTTGATGGGCCCAGAATTTTACCCTCTTCGTATTAATTTATATTTGAGGGAGGAACAGAAAGTATTAACACATCGGGGGCTCGTCTAGTATCACGAAACGATGCTTCTCACGTCTGTTTAAGGTTCTTTTGGCTTCACTTCATGGCAGTTTATTTGTTATTAGCTTGATTTTCCTAAAGTGGCTTCAGAGTGAATAATGAGCGCTGTTCCATAAGAGGACGTAAAAGCTGCACTATGTAACTTCACCACCCGACTCTGTTCATGGAGATGCCATCGCTCGGTCAAAGAAAGTCCCACAGTGTGGCATCAGCATTATCTGTCTCCATGGAAACAAGCAGGTGGCACGACCAGGCCAGAGTTCCGGGTCAGATGGATGGATGTTTTTAACGCATTTTTGAGCAATAAAAACAATAAATGACCTCGAGATAGATGTTTAATGCCAAATTCTTAAATGCATATGACAGGTCTTCATGTCTTTCTTATTCTTGGTTTGGTGGAAAATTATCTGTGCTAAATATTTATCATAGTTTTACGTCAGTTATTAATGAGAACTATAATAAATCCCTTTACCTATGTGTCATCAATACAGAATGCAAGAACAATTCATGTTGCAAGGAAGGTATTTAAACTTTTTTTTTTTTCTTTTATAAATTTAAACCATTAGTCTCATCATAGCTGTTGTGTAATTTAGACAAGTTTTGGCCCTTTTTAACATTATGGTTCCCACCTCTGTCTACAGTTACACTTACCTGACCAATGCTCCTCCCTGATTTCCTCAGAACTGGAGTGAGGTTAATATGTTTTATTTCTGAACTGAACTAACTCCTACAAAGGAATGAACTGAACTCTCTCTCAAATAAAGTCAACATATTTGACAAGAAACTTTTTTTTTCTGGTTGTTATTCACTTTTGTTGATTAAATCCTTCATATATCAATTCTATTATTGTGGGGATTTTTGCCAAATACAATTCAGTTTATTAAGTCTGAATCCATCTTAAAGCTCTGATTGCCTTTGCAGTAATGGCCACAGCTGTGAGCTCGCCAGGAGCTCGTGTTTATGAATGATGTATGGTTCTGTGAATTAATGATTTCTGAGAACTTTAGGTGTATTATTTGAACTGGTTCCATGATGAATGTCTCTGAGAAATGCTGCAAAGTGCTTATAGTTTCTGGTGTTATTCATACTGTAAAAGATGATGAACTAATCCGTTTTCTAAAACATATGGGTTCGTTGAAAAAAGTCTCTTTGGTAATGATGCAGCACCCAGCACAGTGGGAGAGGGACTGTCGGGGCAGAGGAGCAGGTGCAGAGCTGCACTCGATATTTATCATTCAACCAGTTCAGAGACGAGCACTGATCAGGGAGGGATAAACCTGGTGGCAGAGGTTACACTGGGTAACACTTTTACCTCTACATATGTCATATCTGCTGCTGTGTCCAACCAGGGAGTCAAAAGCAAGAAAAACATTTGTGTGTGTGTTAAATCTAATGTTGTGAATTGATTAATCTGACCTGTCATTAGGTTTGGGCGCTATCCAAATTTTGATCCCGTTAAACCATCTCAAAATTTTCCCAGGGTTTACGGTATTACCGTGACTAATTCAGAATTATTTAGTAGCTGCACCTAAACCCTTCAGAAACAGAGTCGCAGCTTTATATTTGAAGATGAGGCACAAGTTCTGATCAAACCAAACTTTGCAGGTCGTTCGATCGCATCAGCATCAGCGCACAAGCTGTTTTTATCAGTTTTATACTGTATGCAAATGAGCTGTATGCAAATGAGCCATGCAGTTTGAAGTTTGGTTTGTGTAAAACGTAAACAAATGTGCCAAAGCTGCATTAAACACATTATTCCTCAAAGTCTAGAATGAGCGGAGGAAATGTAGAGCGGTGCAGAGGACCAATCACAGCCCTTATCGTCTGCATGGTTTTGAGGCGTCGTTAGAAAGTTCGGGAGGTGCAGGTCGGACGCTGTCGTCCACACAAACACGTTTGGATCAGATCCATAAATTGTTCTTTACCGTCTCCTCCGTGAAAGTCTGACTTCGCCCTCAGGAACTTTCTCCTCTTCAGCCTCGTCCCCTCTCGACTCTCGGCTTCAATAAAACGTCTCCATCACAAACTTTTGGGCTCAACATCCACACGAAGCATCAGTTAGGTTTTTTTCTTCTTCCTCGCTGCGTGTGGATGGAAATCTCCAAGCGGAACCACGTTTGAAGAGGAGAGAGAGCGGAGGGGAGAGAGTCCTGCTGTGGTTTTAGGGCCTGATGCAGATTTTTTTTTAATGACAGGAATGAAACTGATACCGCTGCTACTTTTTAATACCGCACAATACCGTATTACCATATTACCGCCCAACCCTGTCACCTGTCATATGCATTTTAAGTTTAGCTGTTTTCCCGTTGAGTCCCAAATGAGGTGTTAGGTTGCATGAAATGGTGAAATATACATTGTTTATGAAGTCTGTTTGTCATGGCGCCCTCAGAACAGACACGTGTAACATTTCCCACATTATATTTCTATGATCTTTGTGTATCTATAGTGAAGAGCTCTGAGCGGCCGCAGCCCCGCCCGTCACAGCTCGCCGTGGGGATGGCTTCGTGTTGAAATGTGTCCGATCCAGAAGGTCTCCACAGTGTTGATCCCAGGCCCTCTCTCCATGTCTCACACCGTCACAGCGCCCCCTGGTTCCCCTCCGTGTATTGCTGTCTTTAGCAACGATCCCTGGATTCGGTATGTTTGTGCTTTGGAGCAGGCCTCACAATTCCACCTCGACCATCTGGACTGGTCTGGACCGGGGAGTCTGGGGTTTGGCACTGCGAAAGTAACGATCCACATGAGGTTGAAATGATTTGGATTCACAATATTGATCTCGCTTTAGGTAAATTTAGATTTGTTTAGGATTTTTCACTCAAAATTTCAGAATAATAAGATAGTGTTGACTGTTCCTGTCACTGAACGCTGTTTTTCACGTTCAGTTTACTTAAAAAAATGAAATATTACCTTAAATCAATGAATTACCGCTTAATTATCTTCTGTTGAGTAAATAATCTGGACATTAAAGCTACAGTATGTAACTTTCTAGCAGTCCCACGTGACGTCTTCTGCACGGTTCCATGGAAATACAAAGTTAAAACCGCACTTTGGAATATTCTCCATGGAGATAGTTATGCTTTATGCCATACTGTGGAATATTAAAGCCAAAAAGGAGCAACATTTCCATGGAAACAAGCAGGAAGAGGCTCTACTCCAGGCCAAATAAGAGTCAGGTTTGTGGAGATGCAAGTCCTCTCGCAGTAAGGACGCATGTTTGGCTACATTTTTTTTAGCGCAATGAGTAAAACCAAAATGATAACATGGTTTATTTTAGTCTCCGCTGGCTAAAAAGTTACATACTGTGGCTTTAATTTGCTAAAAAATATGCCAGTCCCATATAGATTTGGAGGAAATGTGATCATCTGGGCCTAGCGTAACAAAATACATCTAAAACATCCTCAATTTCTGATTAATATTCCAAATTCAAGTCATTTAAACTCATGTTCGATAGATACGCTTCTGCAGAGTGGCTCTTCATAGTTCTCTACGTCAAAATGGCTGCTTTAAACTTAATATTTCATTCACCCAAAACGCACTAGCCATTAGCACTAGCATTAGCACTAGCATTAGCATTAGCACTACCACTAGCACTGGCATCCTGGCTCACATCTACGCTAACAAAAGCTCGGCTCGTTTTTGGTTGAGGGATTTCGGGCGTGACACCCTGCTGCCCCCTGGTGGTGCAACACTGTCATGGCTGTACGAAACATGACTGTCCTTGACGCTCTTTTCTCTTTAGATTTTGGTTGAATTTGGTCATAAGTTGTGTTCACGTTATGTCATAAACGTCATAAATGAAACTGCGAAGGAGGAAAGGCCAGTTTTTTTTTTTTTTTTTAATTGTCACATTTTTTCCAGTGTTGGTTTATTGTTCATGTTTTTCTTTGTTCACTGCAGTAAAAAAAAAAAGTGTAATCTTATTTGTAAAAATAAACTCATTTGCAAACTCCAATGTGAAAGTGAAAGTGAAAGTACGAATCAACATGAAATGATTTGAATTTACAATTTTGATCTTGGTTTAGTACATTTTGATCACCGTATTTTTCGGCCGATAAGTCACACTTTTTTCACGGTTTGGTTTCCTGCGACTTATATATAAACTATATAATTTCACATGTTCGATATTTTCACACTGACGGCCATAAGGGGGCGCGCTAGGCTTGTGTGCCAATATCTGCTACTCCCATTACTTCTGCACCACTGAGAATTTTTAATTTAAACGTCAACTCATAAAGACAACTGATGCTCCCAAAATGAAAATCATATTCTGCGGATTCCAAGCTGCAAGTGGTGAAATATGCGGCTGAAAATGGTGATCGAGAAACTTGTAACGAACGGGGGGAAAGCGGAGGAAGAAAACAACAAAAGCTGATTTCAGGCTAAATGCTCGATCTTCGCTTCATGCAACGCATCCACAACGATGTCCTAAAAACTGCAGCAGACTTCCAAGCCAGAGTCGACAGTTTGAAGTGCTGAAATGTCTGTTCTTCGTCTCTTATTTTATAAAATTAACTCTTAAAATGCAACTTATGGTCCACTGTGACATATATGTTTGTTTTTTTTCATTGTGCATTTTTTGGCCAGTGCGACTTATACTCCAGAGTGACTTATAGTCCGGAAAATACGGTAGTTTTGGATTTTTCGCTCCAAATTTCAGGATATTTTAACACAACATGAATATTTATTTTTCCTTTTTTCACTGCAGTAAAACCAGTTTAACGTTATTCATAAAAATGTTTGTTTGGGAACTCGTTTTCATGTTTATCAGGATAAATTCTGGATTGTCTGATTGAAGATTTCATTCAAAAATAGAGAGTCACGTGATTCTATGGGCCTTCAGTGGAGATTATGACACCCAAAATGTGAACCCAACTCATTTACATTTAATAATTCAACTTTTTTTCTTTTTTTTTTTTTTAGAAACAAATATTTAAAATGTTTCCCGTTTGATTGGCCCGTACAGCCCGCGATCGCGCAGCCAAACTTCCTGAGCCATCCGTGAGTGAAAATGGCCGCTCGTCGGCGTGGCAGGGGCAGGGTGGCGGCAGGTGCGGCAGGTTAGTGGCGAACAAAACAGACCCGAGGGGGCGTGGTCTGTCTGCGTCTGGAGGGCTGAGATCGTCGTGGCGATAGCGACATTCTGGAGCATTGCGAGAGGAAAAGCAAAAAAACGTTCGCAAAACTTCAACCGGCTTTCAAAATGTGTTCCAAAATCTTAGAGTTGGGCTGTGTAACTTTTCTGGTAGAGCTGGTATTGTTCCACAGCATGGCATTAAAACGGGACTAAATATCTAACCTGTCACCTGGCTGCACAAAAAGCTTAAGATATAAACACTTAAATCTATCAGAAAATGGCTTAAAAGTAGTGAAATTATCTTGCTGCGTGGACAGATCATTTTACGTGACAAGTTCTCTTAAAATAAAGAACCTCTAGAGTAGAATTAAAGGGAAACTCCAACACGTTTGAAGCTAAAGGCCATTGCTAGAGGTGGTTGAATACTGTCAGAAAGCAAAAAGCAAAAAATATAATTCACTCGTAATTAAATGGGATTTGAAACGACATCGGCGATCGAGTCTTTTGGGCTTTGGCCTGTGCAGTGGGAAATCAGCAGAGGGAAGTGTGAGGTGTTTATAAAGTTGTTTTCTAACGTTTCCAGACACTAATGAGTGAACCAGGCAGAGCGTTTGGTTTGTTAGACTCGTGGCTGTTGGTTAACGTGGAAGTTCAGAACTTGCCCCCATCACTACACTAGTTTGTTGCCTTGACAGACTCACTGCCACAGTGAGATCTCCGCCGAGGAAACACTGATCTGTGCCATGTTTTGGCTCCTGACAGAATTCCACCACCTCGAGCAACGGACTTTAGCTTCTAACGTGCCGGAGTTCAACTTTAAGCAGTCTCAGAACTAGTAATTAGGTAATAAATCTGAAGACAATATGAATAACCTGATATAAGTTTTAAAATCTTGGCCAGAACAGAGAAATTTGTGTGATCAGAGCAGTTCTGTGTGATGTCATGTAGTACTTGGAATCACAGAGGCCACTGGAGGCAGCACAGACTCATGTTTCTGATTTTTTTTTTTTTTTTTTTACTAGAAAGCTGCAAATTCACCAAGTTTGGACTAAAATTGCCAAAAAGTGATTAGACACAGTCGACTTAGAATCCTGTGATATATAATCCTTTTAAACATATCATTCTCATACTATTAAAACACCATATACACGGTTTAGTAGTTTAAAAAAGTGGATTTTGTGCTCCACTTTCAGCTCATCTGACTCTGCGCTGACAAGCAGGCCAAGTTATAGGTCAGATCTGTGGAGAGGTGACCCTATTAACAGTGAGAATGCACAATTGCGATGATATTTTTGTGCAGTAAAAACTCCAGTATGCGTGTCAGATAAGTTCAACACGAAACAGTGGAACATTCCAGAAGCAAAGAGCGATCTCCGTAAGAAAAGTTACACAGTGCAGCTTTAGTTCGTATGGCGTGACACTTCAACAGTGATCGTACTCATAAATAGAAAACTGTACTGACTTTTAAAATGAGTTAATATGGCTTTTCTAGCATTGAAATCCTATGTTTTATTGAGCGTTTTATCGGAAATACATTGTACGTTTTTGGCAGTGATTTCGTCTCGTGGGAAGCTTTCGCCGGACGTGCGTTTACGCGGAAAAATGTCGCCGCCGCCGCCTCGAACCTCAGCCCGCCCGTCTGAACTATGAAGAAAGCTCCGCCTCTTTTGCGATCGCCGTAGTAACAGTGCGTACCTCTCGCGGTGGGGTGCGGCAGACTTCGTGTAAAAAAATAGACTTACTACTCTGTCCTAAAATGGGACCATTACAAATTATCTGAAAATCAACGAGTCAATAAAGCATATACCGGTATTTTTTTTAAATCTTCTCTTCTCTTCCTGGCTCCGTTAATAGAATAGTGCTTTGTATAAATAGTTTTCGTTTAACACATTTCTTAAAACTATTCGGAAACAAATACAGATTTTTTTCTTCACGTCTCTAAGAAAGAACCAAAGTGGTAAATACAGGTTAAATAGCGCTTTCTGTGAAGTCCGTCAGCTGACTGGGAGTGGCACAGTTGGCATTATTGGCACATAGTTCGGAGGGTACGTGGGCACACAGCTCCGCAAAATACAAGTCCGGCTGTGGTGGTTTTTCAGAGAGAAGAGTCTCCAGGAGGGTCCCACGAGACAGGGGGGAAACAAAGGTGTCCTCCCCCCAAAACGGGCTCCTCGTCCTGGCTAGAAAAAAGGACTTCTGCCCTCAGCCCGGTGCTCCCCACGGTACAACTGGACTGGAGTTTGAGAGGCCCTGGAGGAAGAGAACAAAGAGGTGAGGAGGAGGAGTAGAAGTACTGTATAAGCAGAAGCAGTAGTAGTAGTTGTAGTAGTAGTAGTAGTTGCAATACTAGGAGTAATAGTAGTAGTAGTTGTACAAGTGGACTGATGTTTCAGAGGCCTCTGCAGGGGACAAAACAAAGGTAAAGAGTAGTAGTAGTAGCAGTAGTAGTAGTAGTAGTAGTAGTAGTAGTAGTAGTAGTAGCAGCAATAGTAGTAGTAGTAGTAGTAGCAGTAGTAGTAGTAGTAGTAGTAGCAGCAGCAGCAGTAGCAGTAGTAGCAGTAATAGTAGTAGTAGTGGTTGTCGTTGTAGTATACTAAATATTGTAGCCTTTGTGGTTGTGGTAATTGTAGCAGTAGTAGCAGTAAGTAGTAGAGGTGGTATTTGTAGTAGTTGTTGTAGTAGTGGTGGTTTTAGTAGTAGCCCTAGTTATTGTAGTACTACTAGTGTTGTAGTTGTAATAATTACAGTAGCAGTAATCGTAGTAGCAGCAGTAGTAGCAGCAGCAGCAGTAGTAGTAGTAGTAGTAGTAGTAGCAGCAGCAGCAGTAGTAGTAGTAGTAGCAGTAATAGTAGTAGTAGTGGTTGTCGTTGTAGTATACTAAATATTGTAGCCTTTGTGGTTGTGGTAATTGTAGCAGTAGTAGCAGTAAGTAGTAGAGGTGGTATTTGTAGTAGTTGTTGTAGTAGTGGTGGTGGTGGTGGTTTTAGTAGTAGCCCTAGTTATTGTAGTACTACTAGTGTTGTAGTTGTAATAATTACAGTAGCAGTAATCGTAGTAGCAGCAGTAGTAGCAGCAGCAGCAGTAGTAGTAGTAGTAGTAGTAGTAGTAGTAGTAGTAGTAGTAGTAGTAGTAGTAGTAGTAGTTTTCTATTCACAAACCCTGTTTCCTGTGAGTAGTTAGCCGGTGCAGTTGAATGCCTCTCCCTGTGTGCACTGTACTCTGATCCAGTGTTGTAATCAGCCCATACGCATATTTCCTCTGTGTATGTGTGTAAACATAGAGTGGACTCAAAGAGCCGGCTCTCCCAGTACCTGCAGCTCTTCCTCTGAATCTGGGTCAGGCGATACATCTCCCCCGGGCCCCTGAGTCTGGGGCCCGGCCCAGTGCCTAACTGCAATCTCAAATAGAGGCTGCACTGCCCTATATGAGCCTGAGTGAAAAATGGGCCCCAGAACAAAACGCTGCAGCACACGGAGAAGTGCTGCTCATTCAGAAAGTACTTCAAAAGGCAAAGGAAGTACTTGTACAAAGCAAAGGGGAGAAATGAGTATTAGCAGTAGGAGTAGTGGTACTTTCAGTAGTGTTGATGGTAGGTGTTGAGTGGTAGTAGTAGTAGTAGTAGTAGTAGTAGTAGTGGTAGAAGTAGTAATAGTTGTAGTAGTTCTAGTAGAAGTAGTTGTAGTAATTGTGGTGATAGCAGTGGTGGTAGTAGTAGTAGTTGTAATAGTTCTGGTAGTAGTAGTAATTGTAGTGGTGGTGGGAGTAGCAGTAGCAGTAGTAGTAGTAGTAGCGTAGTAGTAGTAGCAGTAGCAGTAGTAGTAGTAGCGTAGTAGTAGCAGTAGCAGTAGTAGTAGTAGCGTAGTAGTAGTAGTAGTAGTAGCAGTAGTCATTGTACTTGTAGTTGTAGTGACGGTAGTAGTAATAGTATTTGTAGTTGTACATACAATAGTACTAGTAGTACTAGTAGTAGGTGTTGCAAGGTAGTAGTAGTAGTAGTAGTAGTAGTAGTAGTAGTAGTAGTAGTAGTAGTAGTAGTAGTAGTAGTAGTAGTAGTGGTGATGGTGGGAGTAGCAGTAGCAGTAGTCATGTACTTGTAGCTGTAGTAATTAGTAATAGCAGTAGTAATTGTTGTAATTTTAGTAGTACATGTTGCATGGTAGCGGTAGTACTAGTTGTCATAGTAGTAGTAGTAGTAGTAGTGGTAGTGGAAGTAGTAGTAGCTGTAGTACTTGTTGTAGTTGTAGTATTTAGTAATAGTAGTAGCAGTTGTAAACCAAAGTATTCCAAAAGACAAAGCTGTAAAGTAAAAGGCAACGACTACTACTAAAATTACTACCACTGCAACTACAACCACTACCACAAGTATAGGGACAGGAAGAAAGTACTTTTTACATAAACTGCACTATTGTTTGTGAATTCAAACTGTACTAAAAACATACAAGTAATAACTGAAGGAAGATGAGGAACAAATAGTGTATGAAGAACGATTCGAGCTGAGTTGCTGCTTTATGAAGGAACTACACATAAATATTTTAGTTAGTTTTCCCTGCGTATTTTCAGTCTGTGCAGTGCAGAAGAGCGAGGACATACTGACCAGCGGAGAGCCGACACACAGGGGTCCATCAGCACGAGATCTCGAACCACTTCTCTGAGACGAAGGCCACGGGGATGAGCTGCCGTTCGGTGGGTGAGGGCCTGGAACCGACACGTGGGATTCTCAGTCACTTGTAATAAATCGCACGGCCTCGCTGTTTGGCATCGGCGGCCGTGTCGGGTGGCCAAAAATGAAGTAAGAGCACTGGTACTTCAAAATAACTCAATTAGAAGTACACAGAAGTGCTCCAAGAAATTAGTTAAAAAAAGAATTTGGGAAAACTGCTACCTAAGAGTAACTGTCAGTACATTTGATTTATTATTTTGAGCTAATGTAATTGTACGGGCAAAGAATTAAATAATGCACAATCGGAGAATCATTACAAACTCTGGCTCCAGCGGACTTTACGTTGACAAATTGTCGTCTCTTTCTCTGTGTTTGCTGCAGTGAGACTGATGGTTTTGGTCTTTAAATGTTCGAGTTAACCCGCTCTACGTCTGTAAATCAAATTTGATTCCTAATATGGAACTGGCTCCAAATTTACTATAACTGCTAGCCTTGTGAGCTTCAGTTGACTGGAGTCAGACGCTGTGGGTGACGACACTTGGTCCACTTAACGTAAACTACCAAATAGTCGCCGGGGCATTTATTTGTTCCATTCACTTAACAGACCAGGCGTTTACTTGAGACCAGGCGGCGATTCGGGGCGATTAATTCCTCCCTCACAAAAATCTTGCGCAGAAAAACTGGGAAAATATGAAATTCTTTTAACCAGTGTGACGATAATTTCGGCGACTTTCTATACAAACGTAGGCGAGTTCATTTGAAATGTTACAACAAAATATCTCCAGAGCGACTCCTGAATCACAGAAAGTCACTAAAACCCTCTCACAACACGCAGACGTTTCTTTACCGAGTTAAAACAAACGACAGACGCAGCGAGTGTGGAGCAGCGGAGCGAGAACGTTCATCCACCGCATCAGGAGGAGCAGCTGCTTTTTTCAGCGCTTATAGTTTATGCAAATGAGCCGTGCGTTTTGAAGTTTGGTTTGTGCAGAGACGATGTGAGCATCAGTCCTGCTCCTGTCGGTGCAGCTCGACTTCTGTCTTCAGCACCAACGTTAAACTCACCGCTTATTTCTCAAAATATACACCTACACCTGGCAGATAATTGAAACCCGGATCTTATTTAGTATTTTACGGTGGTCCACTTCTTTATACAGTCTGTGGTGGCTGTTTACATTAACAGGAATAGGTGGAAAATGCAAAACATTTCTCCAGATGTCCATATCGTTTAGATATCGGTGTTTTGGGGGGTTGAAAATGCAAAAATCTGAAAATATCTGAAGCTGCAAATGCCACAGGACTCGAGTCAGAAAGTGACTCCCCTGATCACAGAGTCATTCAGAGCAGAGAAGACTATTTCAACACATCGCAGCCACTTTTGGTGCACTGGAGAAGCAGTGGGGCGGGACAACTTCATTATTACTATTATTATTATACGCAGACATTTGGTCTGGGTGGTGCTGCCACATACGCACTGGGCGTATCAGCAAACTGCAAGTTTTATGCAGAATTCCCCACCCAAAACGCTCGTGTAAATGTGGAATAAGAAGGAAACGAAACACACTTTTGCGTTTTTGCCTCAGACCTTTTTCGTGTAAACTTAGCCTGTTTTCTGACCCACCCTCCTGTTCACTGCTGCGCCCAGGTTCAGGGCTCATGTACTTTCCCCCTCCTCACCTCACTTCACCTGGGTAAATGCTAAATGGTTGGATTTTTATAAAGTGCTTTTTCCACCTTCAGGGCTCATCAAGGAACCACTCACCTGTTCACACACACATTTATACACCAGTGTGCACCACAGACCGTAGAAGAAAGTGAACTAAGCGAGTGTGACGTCACCCACAGCGTTCAGCTCCGCTCAAATGAAGCTCGTGATGCTAACGGTGACAGGAGCGGATCCAGAGCCATGATTTATATGAGGAATAGGATTATTTTTGACCAACAAAACAGTGGAAAAAAACAGGATCATGTAGAGCGGGTTAATATTTTTTCAGATTCATTTAGTTTTAAGTTTTAAGACACCATATAGTGACAACACACACAAAAAACCCTGAAATCTAAGGATAAATGAGCACAGACTGACACATCTGTGCACATGTTGGACGTTTGTAGCGCTGTTGGTAAATTGATGCCCAGGTGACTGTCGATACCAAAACCCGTATCAAAAATGTGCATCCACCCCAACGAGCATCAGTGCTGAAGAATAATTGGACAGATGGATCCGGTCCGGCCCCGGTACGAACATTTTAAGACCAAAATGGGGCTCACAGCAGCAGGTACAGAGAGAGGGGCCACACTGTTCTAATATAAGTCGATGGGGGCCTGGGTCAGTGGAGCTGGAAGAGCCACAGGCGAACTTCTGATGTGGAACGTGGCGACTGGCGCATTAGCTCTGTCCATTTATATGTGCAGTCTATTTTCTCACCATCCTCCTGTTCACTGCTGCGCCCAAAGCTCAGTGTACTGAGTGAACTGCCCTCCTCACCTCACCGTAGTAATGGGAAAACCTCTGGGAAGTTGCCCCCATCAAACTCAAACCTACACACTCGTTAGTGCCGCTAAAAGTTTTGTTTGTGTTGCTTTAGTTTTGGAGAAATTAAGATTGAAAATGCTCTAAAACGTACAAAAGCTGCAAAAAGTTTATTTTTCTGCGCTTCTGGTTCTTAAGATGTTTGGAGTTTTATTTTGGACCGATGGCGTCGTCCAGCCCCTCAAAATGTTAAACAACCTCAAAACAGGCAGAAAATTATAGAAAATGTTTGCATTTCGTTTGTGCTGTGACAAGTTTCATTTGTGCGAGTTTATTTCTAAAATTATTCATTATTATTTCTGCAGTAATTATAGGACGTCATTTTCGCTCAGGTGATGGCGCCGACTTTAGGAAAACTCTACAAAACGAGTGAAGATAAATGATCTCAGGCTGCAGAAAAGTATGTAACGGTCTTCAGTAATTTGCTTTTGATTCATATTTTATAAAATGATACAGACTTTTCCACAGCCTGAGATCGTTTATCGCCACTAGTTTTGCGGAGTTTGCTGCTCTCAGCTGAGCGTTGTTTTCTAATGTTTCCAGACACTAATGAGTGAACCAGGCAGAGTGTTTGGTTTGTTAGACTCGTGGCTGTTGTAAGATGAGTTAAAGTGGTGTTTAGCAAATTGTCGTTTTACGTGGAAGTTCAGAACTTGCCCCCATCACTACACTAGTTTGTTGCCTTGACAGACTCACTGCCACAGTGAGATCTCCACCGAGGAAACACTGATCTGTGCCGTTTTTTGGCTTCTGACAGAATTCCACCTCCTCTAGGAACGGACTTTAGCTTCAAACGTGCCCGAGTTCAACTTTATGGACTGGTTCAAGCAACAGTTTACCCTCTGTGGTATTTAGAGTTTGGCTCCAGTTTTGGACCTGGTTTTTGGACTCTCTTGGCCTCCGCCTTTTTCACCCCAGCCTCTGACCCAGCTCCCTGCAACCTGTTTGCAATCAGTAAATCCTGTTACTTTTTGCACTTTCATCGTCTTCCTCATTTTATCCGCCCGTCATTACGACAGATTCAAACCTCCGACCTTCAGATCGGTGGACAAACGCTGCCCCACCTGAGCTTCTGTCTGAGTCCAGCTGCAGTACCCACCTGCTCCCGTTGTAGGCGCTCTTGTACACCGGCGTCTGCTGGATCATCTCGTCCGTGTAGATGGGCACCCCTCCGCGCAGGCACTCGTGGGAGCACTGCAGGCTGTCGTAGGCAGTGAAGATGTCCACTTTACTGGGCACCCGGGCGGGCGTGAAGTCCGTCAGGTTCTGGCAGCTCTCCTCCTGCTGGTGGATCTTACGCTGATGGCTATTGTGGCGGCTGTTTCCGGACTGCGCACAGCTGCACAGAAAATACAGGGAATACAGAAAATACAGAGGAGGAGGCTGTCAAACACTGGGCAGAGAAAAGTAATGAGTGGCGGAAAAAGCTGCAGAGATACAGGAAATACAGAGGAAACGGTCATACATATTTGATTTTAAAAACATACGGGTGAAAACGAGGAGGACGGTTTCTGTATTTCTGTTTGTGGAGGAAGATTGTGGAATAAGTTAAATGTGGAGCTGAAGGAATGTCCAAATTTAAAACAGTTTAAAAACATGTTTAAAGATACGACTTTGACACACTGTACAAAAGAAGAAGCTGCTTTTTGAAATATGTATTGTGATTGTTGGTTTGAAATGATCAAACTATACAGTATAAAATTAAATGTGTACGATGACTTGGGTCTGTAAAGTTGCTTTGGTTAAGTCCTTATAAAAGACTAACAGGAAGTGAAAAAGGACTATTTCTAATTTTGGAGAATTGGTGGGATTAAATATGTTTTTTTTACTTCTTCCCACTCCTTTTCGGGCATGTAAACAAATTTGATCGTCCTTGTCTCAATTTTTTTGTTTCTTGTATTTAGAGTTTGCGTGTGTGTATATGGTTTTGTGTACTATGCTCGACAAAAATAAGCCATAACCAAACCACTAGCACACACTGGGCAGATAATAACATGTGATAATAACATGTGATAATAACATGTGATAATAACAGCGTTACACCTCAGCTATACTCAACATCTGAACCAGACTTTTGCGTTCGTGCACTAAGTACTTCTGGGACTCTAAAGGGACTCTTTCTCCCGGACTGCAGACTGTAAAAATGCTTTGACAGTGTAAATTTAATGCTGTTATTGCACCTGTCAACTTTATTTAACACTAAACCCTTAGACAAGTGTTTGTGCCGTGTTACAGTTTATTCTGTCCACTGAAATCAAATACATTTATTTTTTTAATTTGCATTCTGTTTGCAATGAATAAAAATATTGAAATTTAAAATGTTTTTCGCTTTTTATTCAGCAGAGTAAATGCATATTTATTAGAACAATTTGTTACTTTAAGTTAAAAAAAAAAAAATCAACAAAGGTAAATTGTTGCATAAGTTTTTCTCTGAAGTTTTGTAATCCTGCGTTTTAAATGGTTCTGGTTTAATCTGCTGTTCCCAGAGTATCTCCAGACAGGTCACTGCTCCGTCTTTATCCATCACTGTTAAAACAAGAGGCTCTTTCTTTGTTCTTTCTCATCGTCGGATCCTTGGGGACAAATCTGATCGATGCTGTTCCAGACAAGTCGTCTCTGTCTGTGGGATGTTTTAGCTCACGTTGGTTTGTTCACATCATTTCTATCGTCTGTATCGCCTCATGTCGGCCTGATGACGTTTGTCGAGTGTAGAAGAAGCCCGTGTTTTTGTTTTGTCCGGATTAGGGAGACTGACCTTGCGTATTTTTCATTTTCCTGTGATTGTGGCACAATTGCTCCAATAAATCCAGACTCTGATTGAAGCTTTTATTTGTCTCAGTTATAGAAATCCACAACATAAGTATCAATTAAAATCTTTAGTATCAATTAATAAAAAAAATACCCTTAATAAAATATTTTAAGTAATGTAAAATTATAATTTTTAATGAAATACTAAATGTAATTAAAGAGTTTACGTGATACAAATTTTTTTCATTTACATTATTTAAAAACAATAAGAATATAAACATAAAAAAAAAGTTAGGCAACTATTTATTGCTTTTTTTTTTAAATTACTGCTTAATTGTTTGGGTTTACAGTGTGGAAGGGAAGTGAAAGTAACAATAAAGGAGTCAGATATACTGAAAATGTGTCAGTATGTTTGAAATGTTTTGGAGCAAAAGTAGAGATTGTGAGATCTGTTAAAGCCTCAAATATTGTGATTCTGATTCAGTTTCTTAATTTTTCAAGCTGTTTTTGTTTGATTGTTTTCACTTCTGTCACATGTCAAACCTGCGACTGTTCCCGTCACAGTTCGGGGCCCATTTCTACAGGTGTTTTATTCACAGAAGCACTTTACATTCTGCTGGTGATTCTGTTAAGGTTCAGAGGTTTGAGTTTATGACCACAGACCTGCAGAAATACAAACTGCCGTTGTGTCTTTGGGCATGACACTTCCCCCAAGACTAAATGTGCACTGAGAGCATTCGTCAGAGCGGCTGTGGGCAGAGAATCAACCCCAGAGCTGCATCCGTCTCCCACAGACACGACAGGACCATAAACCAAGAGGAAAAGTTTAGAGCAGGAAAGAAACAGAGTCAGAGTCACTGAAGAGAAAAAAAAAATGTTGTTTTTGCTCTTGAGGATTTAAACTCGACTGATTCCCGCAAAGACCAAGATGTTGTGTCCTACTAACAGATAATACTCCCTACAACTGTACAAGCCACTCTTATGTAACAGATAATACTCCCTACAACTGTACAAGCCACTCTTATGTAACAGATAATACTCCCTACAACTGTACAAGCCACTCTTCTGTAACAGATAATACTCCCTACAACTGTACAAGCCACTCTTATGTAACAGATAATACTCCCTACAACTGTACAAGCCACTCTTATGTAACAGATAATACTCCCTACAACTGTACAACCACTCTTATGTGACAGATAATACTCCCTACAACTGTACAAGCCACTCTTATGTAACAGATAATACTCCCTACAACTGTACAAGCCACTCTTATGTGACAGATAATACTCCCTACAACTGTACAAGCCACTCTTATGTGACAGATAATACTCCCTACAACTGTACAAGCCACTCTTATGTAACAGATAATACTCCCTACAACTGTACAAGCCACTCTTATGTAACAGATAATACTCCCTACAACTGTACAAGCCACTCTTATGTAACAGATAATACTCCCTACAACTGTACAAGCCACTCTTATGTAACAGATAATACTCCCTACAACTGTACAAGCCACTCTTATGTAACAGATAATACTCCCTACAACTGTACAAGCCACTCTTATGTAACAGATAATACTCCCTACAACTGTACAAGCCACTCTTATGTAACAGATAATACTCCCTACAACTGTACAAGCCACTCTTATGTGACAGATAATACTCCCTACAACTGTACAAGCCACTCTTATGTAACAGATAATACTCCCTACAACTGTACAAGCCACTCTTATGTGACAGATAATACTCCCTACAACTGTACAAGCCACTCTTATGTAACAGATAATACTCCCTACAACTGTACAAGCCACTCTTATGTAACAGATAATACTCCCTACAACTGTACAAGCCACTCTTATGTGACAGATAATACTCCCTACAACTGTACAAGCCACTCTTATGTAACAGATAATACTCCCTACAACTGTACAAGCCACTCTTATGTAACAGATAATACTCCCTACAACTGTACAAGCCACTCTTATGTAACAGATAAAACTCCATACAACTGTACAAGCCACTCGTATGTAAGAGATAAAACTCCCTACATCTGTACAAGCCACTCTTATGTGACAGATAATACTCCCTACAACTGTACAAGCCACTCTTATGTAACAGATAATACTCCCTACATCGGTACAAGCCTCTCTTTTTTAACAGATAATACTCCCTACAACTATACAAGCCACTAATGTAACAGATAATACTCCCTACAACTGTACAAGCCACTCTTATGTGACAGATAATACTCCCTACAACTGTACAAGCCACTCTTATGTGACAGATAATACTCCCTACAACTGTACAAGCCACTCTTATGTAACAGATAATACTCCCTACAACTGTACAAGCCACTCTTCTGTAACAGATAATACTCCCTACAACTGTACAAGCCACTCTTATGTAACAGATAATACTCCCTACAACTGTACAAGCCACTCTTATGTAACAGATAATACTCCCTACAACTGTACAAGCCACTCTTATGTAACAGATAATACTCCCAACAACTATACAAGCCACTAATGTAACAGATAATACTCCCTACAACTGTACAAGCCACTCTTATGTAACAGATAATACTCCCTACAACTGTACAAGCCACTCTTATGTAACAGATAATACTCCCTACAACTGTACAAGCCACTCTTCTGTAACAGATAATACTCCCTACAACTGTACAAGCCACTCTTATGTAACAGATAATACTCCCTACAACTGTACAAGCCACTCTTATGTAACAGATAATACTCCCTACAACTATACAAGCCACTCATGTAACAGATAATACTCCCTACAACTGTACAAGCCACTCTTATGTAACAGATAATACTCCCTACAACTATACAAGCCACTCATGTAACAGATAATACTCCCTACAACTGTACAAGCCACTCTTTTGTAACAGATAATACTCCCTACAACTGTACAAGCCACTCTTATGTAACAGATAATACTCCCTACAACTGTACAAGCCACTCTTATGTAACAGATAATACTCCCTACAACTGTACAAGCCACTCTTATGTAACAGATAATACTCCCTACAACTGTACAAGCCACTCTTATGTAACAGATAATACTCCCTACAACTGTACAAGCCACTCTTATGTAACAGATAATACTCCCTACAACTGTACAAGCCACTCTTATGTAACAGATAATACTCCCTACAACTGTACAACCACATTAGTGAAGTGTTTTGCCTGAGGACACAACAACAGTCAGAGTCAGAGTCGGCGTTGTCCCGCTGTGGCCCCTGTGTTCCTGGCGTCTCCAGGTCCTGATCCGACCCGGCTCCTCTCCGCTCCGCAGATCAGATCAGGCTCCTGGTGGTGAGCGTTTCCTTCCAGAGGCTGTGCAGTTGGAAATGAACCCGGGGCCGTGCTCCAGCTCAGCGGGGGGCGCCGAGCAGCCTGAAGAGCATCAAATGTTGTGTTTCTTTGATAGGAAAGCTCTTTGATTTGGTCCAGGTTGGCAGGTTGGTGCATGTTTCATTATCATGAGCATAAACTCTGGCGTTGGCAGTGTTCAGATGTTTTTCCTGCAGATTTTCCGGAGGAGCTCTGGGCACAGCGGGTCAGGAAGGGGCGGGACCATAAACAAGTCAGGAACCACCGTTATTACAAAGACTTCACAGGATTGAGCAGGGTGTAAGGTATCGATTTTTTAAACAATATTTTTCACTAGAATTCATCAGTTACTTTTACTGTTCTCATGATTTAAACAAGGCAATAAATTATACTTCATACAATTTTGTTCTCATGACGGCGTAGATGACATTATATTATTATAATAAGATAAGTTGCAGTAGATCATCCGTTGTCTTAGCGTCAATTTAGTATTAATATCGATATGTGACATGCAAATCATGATAAGTATCGTATCATTAGACTCGAGGTAATGCACAGCCCTCGTACTGAGCCCCAAAGTCCATCTGTGACATGTTAGTGTCACATGAACCATCTGCATCTGAGGAGCTCAGGGACCGGCCTCCTGCTGGAGTCCTGGTTTAGTCCTGGTTTAGTCCTGGTTTAGTCCTGGTTTAGTCCTGGTTTAGTCCTGGTTTAGTCCTGGTTTAGTCCTGGTTTAGTCCTGGTTTAGTCCTGGTTTAGTCCTGGTTTAGTCCTGCTGTAGTCCTGGTTTAGTCCTGGTTTAGTCCTGGTTTAGTTCTGGTTTAGTCCTGGTTTAGTCCTGGTTTAGTCCTGCTGTAGTCCTGGTTTAGTCCTGGTTTAGTCCTGGTTTAGTCCTGGTTTAGTCCTGGTTTAGTCCTGGTTTAGTCCCGGCCTCCTGCTGGTCCCAGAGTCAGGACTAAACTCGGGGAGTCAGAGTTTCAGACTCGTGCAGCTAAAACCTGGAACAGTCTGAACATGTGAGACACACTCTTCTCTCTAACTCAATGCCTCTCTCTGTTTTTAAATTTTATGATGATTATTTATGTTTTGATTTGTTTGTATTGTGATTTTAATGTATTTCTTATTCTGTAAAGCACTTTGAATTACTTTGTGTATGAATAAACTTGCCTTGAACAGTTGGGCACTTTTTTGGTCCTTCACAGCTTCACTACGTCCACATGACCAACGTCAAAGTGATGAAATCTTCTCTTCACTGTGTTCAAGTCCGAGTCTCCACAGTCTCCACAGTCTCCACAGTCTCCACAGTCTCCACAGTCTCCACAGTCTCCACAGTCTCCACAGTCTCCCGCCTCTGCATCATTTATTCAGATACGGAGCTTTTCCACCGCATAAACAAACTCGTGTCACCTGTTTGTCTCCGCGGCGACGGTTCAGTTTTCTGACATTTTGTGGAAAATTCCAGGGGAAAAAACCCCCCAAAAAACCTCTCCACAGAGAACAGAAGTTTCCAGACTCTCCACTCTGACATCACGCTCTTTTTTCTTTTTTTTTTATAAGAATTTTATAGGAAGGGATCAAAGTAACACCTGCACCAAAGACACGAGTTTGATGAACAGAACAGAAGAACTTTTGATATCTGATTCTAGGCCTGATTTATTAAAGTTTTAACTAAAAAAGAAGGCAAAATTTGATGTGAAATTTAGACCAATATTCTTTTTTTTCTGTCATTTAGAGGGAATGAAGACCCAGCACATTAATAACAAAATAAACAGAAGACATAACAAAATATAAGACTAAAAAAAGGAAAACCACAACAACAACAAAGGAATATAATAAATACTGTAGTTTTAGGAGTCATTTTTTTAAGTTTCTTCATGGTTTGAGTGGTCCCGCATCTTATACTCAGGTGCGACTTATATAATTTCACATGTTCGTCATTTTCACACTGCCACGAGGGGGCGCTCTAGGTTCCTGAGCCAGTATCTGCTACTCTTGTTACCGCTGTACCAAGGAAAATAAAAAAGTTTAAACATCAACTGACTGAGCACAAACGCTCCCAAAAAGAAAATCCTATTCTGCAGATTACAAGCTGCAAGTGGTGAAATATGCAGATGAAAACGGAGATCGAGCAGCAGAAAGAAAGTTCGGATTGAGCGAGAAACTTGAAAGGGACTGAGTTAAAAGTGGAGGAAACTCGAACTGCGACGGAGAAAACCAAAAAACGCCATCGCCTCCGTCAGAGCACAAACGACGACGTCCCTGAAACTGCTGCAGACTTCCACGCCGAGGACGACAGTTTGAAGTGTTGAGCGTCGCCCCATCGAACTCGAACCTACACAAAAACTACGTCACTCTTTTGTGCTTCGTTTGTGCTGCAAAAAGTTTCGTTTGTGCTTCTTTAGTTTTGGAGAAATTAGCGATTCTTTTACAGGTCAAACTGGGGTCAGACCCACATTGTTTTTGCTTCGTTTGTGCTGCAAAAAGTTTCATTTGTGCTACTGTGGTTCTTAAGATATTTGCAGTTTTACAGTCATGTGAAAAAGTTTGGACCCTGATCATTTTCAAGATTTTCCTTTATAAATCATTGGTTGTTCGGATCAGCAATTTCAGTTAAATATATCATAAGGCAGAAAAACACAGTGATATTTGAGAAGTGAAATGAACTTTATAGGATTTACAGAAAGGGTGCAATAATTACTTAAACAAAAGTAGGCATGTGCATAAATTAGGGCACCCCAACAGAAAAATTACATCAATATTTAGTAGCTCCTCCTTTTGCAGAAATAACAGCCTCTAAACACTTCCTGTAGCTTCCAATGAGGGTCTGGATTCTGGTTGAAGGTATTTTTGACCGTTCTTCTTTACAAAACATCTCCAGTTCAGTGAAGTTTGATGGAGCCCGAGCATGGACAGCCCGCTTTAACTCGCACCACAGATTTTCAGTGATATTCAGGTCTGGTGGCTGAGACGGTCATTCCAGAACGTTGAAAATGATCAGGGTCCAAACTTTTTCACATGACTGTATTTTCGGCCGATGACGTCATCCGGCCCCTCAGAATGTTAAACGGAGCTCAAAACAGGAAGAAAATTATAGAAAACGTTTGTATTTTGTTTGTGTGCCGTGTGTCATTTTGTGCTGTGACAATTTCCATTTGTGCGAGTTTATTTATAAATGTATTAATTATTATTTATGCGGTAATTATAGGACGTTCCGCTCAGCTGACGGCGGCGACATTAGCAAAACTAGTGAAGCTAAATGACCTCGGGCTGTGGAAAAGTATAAAATATGAATCAAAAGCAAATGACTAAAGACTGAAACAGACTTTTCCACAGCCTCAGATCGTTTTCGCCACTAGTTTTGCTAAAGTCGCCGCCGTCAAATGAGCCGAAATGACGTCCTATAATTAGCACAAACCAAACGAAGCACAAATACGTATTTGCATTTTAGGGCTGTCGAATCAAATTTGCATTTACATATTTTCCGTAAATTTAGACCAATGTTGGGTGAGATTTAGTTTTCTCGAATACTAAATAAGACGTTCTAGTTCATAACATAAAAACCTGTATATTTTTTCTCACATTTCAGTAAGTGTGGCGGCACGGTGGCTGAGTGGCTAGCACTCATGCCTCACAGCAAGAAGGTTGCGGGTTCGATCCCGGAGTCGCCCGGGCCTTTCTGTGTGGAGTGTGCATGTTCTCCCCGTGTCTGGATGGGTTTCCTCCGGGCACTCCGGTTTCCCCATCAACCCAAAACATGCACTGTAGGTGTGAAAGTTGCGTGAGTGAGTGTTGGTGGTGGTCGGAGGGACCGTTGGCGCCGCTTGGCCTGGCAGCCGCGCTCCGTCAGTCTGCCCCAGGGCAGCTGTGGCTACAACAGTAGTCTGGAGTGAATGAAGAATACTCTGAATAATCCTCTGTAAAGCGTCTTTGTGACATATGTCTGTGAAAAGCGCTATATAAATAAAACACTTACTTACACTTAAGTAAACGACAGGAGAAGTTTCAAATCGATCTCTCTGCATTTAAGGCGTTTTCTTCTTCTCCTGCATCTCTTTTGATGTGAAAGTCTTTTGTTCTCGTTATAAAACGGCAGAAAAGTGGGACACGGGCCCGGAGGAGAAGTGTCGGTGAAGTAGATGTGAAAGTGGGGCAGGTGGTCACCCCAGACTCCCCCTGACCTGTGAGAAGAACGCCCAAAGTACCTGATTTTACCTTCTCCTGGACCTGCGAGATAAAACCCGAAGAACAGAAGGAAGAATGGAAGAACGGAAGGAAGGATCGTACCAGTTTTTAAGGACCAGAGTCGTGATCAAGGCTGCGATGACCATGATGAGAGACACAGTGATGGTGATGATCTGGTGAACCGCCAAACCTGCAGAGACAGACACAAGAAATTAGCCGTTAGAAGCAGATCGAATACACAAATCAGAGAAGGTGAAAGGCCTTGTAAGAGATTTATGTGTCTTATTCTGCATTCTCTTGAGGAAACCCGGTCTCCACCTCAAACGGCCAAACAAATCAGGATTCCGAAACACAAACTTGGCCTAGTTCGGTGCAGATTTCGTCGGCTGGATTTACGTCACAGCGGAAATGTCAGCGCACACGGCAAAGGAGGAGAATTGTCTTTTCGTTATTTTAATGATTTGTGCAGAGAAAGTGTCTTCGAAAAACTTTGTAGTGACATTTAGACTTTCTTTCACGTCCTCTGACAGTCGACACAAGTTGTTTTTTTTTTTTTTTTTTGTAAATTAAGGTGTTTTAACCGTCAGTTTTTGCCTGTTTCCCTTCATCTGTGCACAGAAGAATGAACTCACCAAGAGCCGTGGACGAGGACCTCAGTTTTGTTAAGTACAAGTACAGATACTGGAGCAAAAATACTCAAGTAAAAACAAAAGTACCACATGAAAAAAGATCTACTAATAACTTATAAAGCTTCAAATGTAGTGATTTTGATCCAGATTTGTGCTGAATTGTGCTGAAGACACTTTTATTCTGTGGATTTTAACACCTCTTGAGTTGTATGGTCTTTTTTATTTATTTATTTAATGTTTGTAACTATTTTATTATTTTAGTACTGCCTTTATTTGTTGATTTGATTATTTTTGAGCTTTGGCGCAGTGGGAAATCAACAGAGGGAAGTGTAAGGTGCTTATAAAGTTGTTTTCTAACGTTTCCAGACACTAATGAGTGAACCAGGCAGAGCGTTTGGTTTGTTAGACTCGTGGCTGTTGTTTTACGTGGAAGTTCAGAACTTGCCCCCATCACTGCACTAGTTTGTTGCCTTGACAGACTCACTGCCACAGTGAGATCTCACTGAGGAAACACTGATCTGTGCCGTTTTTTGGCTCCTGACAGAATTCCTCCACCTCCTCTAGCGACGGACTTTAGCTTCAAACGTGCCGGAGTTCCCCTTTAATGTGTTTTCCATGTAAACATCAAGTCAGAATTATTATTTCCATGTAAGATCGAAGGAGAATAATTTCAGAACAATGAATTCAGAATTAAAAACTGTCATGTAAATGTGGCCATTGCTTTTGAATGCATGAACTCTTAACGTCCCCGAGAGTATCTGTGTGAGTTCAGGTCCGGGCCGCGGCATCTGAGGACATCGAGATCTCTAAATGAATAAATCCTGGACGGTCCCGGAGCGTTCACACTCTGGGACAGACTCCAGATCTTCTCCACATCACTCTCACTCAATTTACAACCCAGCTTTACGGGAAATTCAATGCACTTTCATTTGTTTTTATAGCTCTTCTTGTGATTTTAAAAGTGCACGGGGTAACTTTTTTAGTGGACCTTTGTTGTTTCCATGGAGGTTATTGCTTTGCGTGTATTGTTCCCAAATATAGCTTTAAAGTGCATTTATTTGCAAACTGTGTTTCGCCCCAGTGTGGATATGTTACATAAGGAAGGAGCTCTTGAGGTCAAAATAAGTAGGCTGTGTGTTGCCTGCGTCTAAAGATAAAGCGTTTAAATGTCCGATAATCAGGAAGTGCGCTCTTGGCATGCTAATTGTTTACTTTACTCCACTCTGGTCCCTTAATGAGGACGCTCTGATCGCATAAGATAAAAGCAAACTGTTTCAAGCGAACTTTTTCAAATGAATGAGTTCTATTTTACTTGTGATTTTGTGTTTTTAAGGCAGTAAAAATCTCCATAAAGAGAAACCATCGAGTCAGATCTGCGGAGAGATGACCCCACTCGCCGTTAGAATGTGGAATCTGGTCTCATCCCGACCAAAACAACACATCGGAGGCTTAGAAGAGGCTTTTTTGGTGTGTCAATGCACTTTCATTTGTTCTTTTTTAGCTGTTCTTGTGATTTTAAAGCTGCACAGTGTAACTTTTTGAGTAGACCTACACTTGTTTCCATGGCGATGTTACTGCTTCGCGTGTATTGTTCCAGAAAACAACATTAAAGGGTGTTTATTTGCAAAATGTGTCTTACCCCAGTACAGGTATGTTACATAAGGAAGGAGCGCTTCAGGTCAAACTATGTTAATGTCTCATAATCAGGAAGTGCGCTCTTAACATGCTAATTGCTAACTTTCCTCCACTCTCGTCCCTTAATGAGGACGCTCTGAACGCATAAGGGAAATGAAACTTTGGACCACTGCAAACGGTTTCAAATAAACAAGTTCAGTTTTGCTTCTAGTTTACTTTTTTATTTTTATTTAACATAATCAAATACACAGACACCAAGCTGTGATTTTATATTTTATTACTTACTTTTCTATTTTATTTTGATTCGTACATTTACATTTATATAATTATGCCTTATTTGACACCTGCTATCTTTTTGGTTACTTAGGCCGGGCGAACACTGTGTGAATTTTGGTCCTTTTTGAGACGATTTTCCACTCGACTGTTTTTGGGATCGGGCCGAGTTTTGGCTCAGTCGTGTCTCGTGTGCAGTAAACATGGAGTAACGAGAACCGATGAACACCTCACGACCAGCTCCAGATCAGGCCTGTTTGAAATCCAGTCGCCACTCGTGAGGGTTTCACTGTTGAAGTCTGACTGTTTATATTTTTTCTCTTTGTTATTATATTATACTGTGACATGTGAGCTCCTGTGTCCAAATAATTTCCCTTGTGGGTCAATAAAGTTTATCTAAGTCTAATTCTATGTGTAACGAGGGACCTCCGTGAAGTCGGCCCCCATCAAACGCAAACCTACACAAAAACTATGCCAATCGTTTGTGCTGCAAAAAGTTTCGTTTGTGCTTCTTTAGTTTTGGAGAAATTAACGATTCTTTTACAGGTCAAATTGGGGTCAGTCCCACAGGAAGCTTCAAAATGCACTAAAACATCCAAAATGGAGTCAATCATTTGTGCTTCGTTTGTGCTGCAAAAAGTTTTGTTTGTGCTATTCTGGTTCTTAAGATATTTGCAGTTTTATTTTGGGCCAATGACATCATCCATATAATTGATTTCTGTGCACCGCCCTCTATATTATTTGCATTTGTATCATTTTGACAAACCTAGTTAACCTGTGTGAAGTCGCCCCATCAAACACAAACCTACACAACAACTGTATCAATCATTTGTGCTTCGTTTGTGCTGCAAAAACTTGCAAAGAGTTTTATTTTCGGCCGATGACGTCGTCCAGAACCTCAAAATGTTAAATAGAGCTCAAAACAGGAAGACAATTCTAGAAAATATTTGCATTTTCTTTGTGCTGTGACAATTTCCATTTGTGCGAGTTTATTTCTAAAATTATTAATGATAATTTCTGCAGTAATTATAGGACGTCATTTCCGCTCAGCTGACGGAAGCGACTTTAGCAAAACTAGTGAAGCTAAACGATCTGAGGCTGTGGAAAAGTCTGTCTCAGTCTTTAGTCATTTGCTTTTGATTCATATCTTATATAACACAGACTTTTCCACAGCCTGAGGTCATTTTCGCCACTACTTTTGCAGAGTTTTGCTAAAGTCGCCGCCGTCAGCTGAGTTGAAATTACAGCAGCAGAAATAATAATGAACGATTTTATAAATAAACTCGCACGAATGAAACTGTCACAGCACAAAACAGCACAAACCAAATACAAACGTTTTCTACCATTTTCTTCCTGTTCTGAAGCTATTTAACATTCTGAGGTTCTGGATGACGTCATCGGCCGAAAATAAAACTCCAAATATCTGAAGAACCAGAATCGCACAAATGAAACTTTTTGCAGCACAAACGATTGACACAGTTTTTGTGCAGGTTTGCGTTTGATGGGGCGACTTCACACAGGTTAACTAGGTTTGTCAAAATTATACAAATACAAATAATATAGAGGGCGGTGCACAGAAATAAATTATATAAGAGGAAAAAATGCAAACATACTTAAATAAAATAAAATGCAAAAGAAAATAATACTGTTGGATTTTACATATTTCCTAAAGATATTGTGTGTTTTTTAACTGGAAAAAGTTTCATGTTTTTAAGACGGTAAAAAATCAGAATCAGAATCAGAATCAGAATTACTTTTATTCATCCCCCAGGAAATTTTCTTTGTTACAGATGCAACCGACCAAGAGCATGCATATCAAACAAGTTACAAAATAAGCTAAATACAATAAGATAAAAGATAAAATAGCTCTCTCTGGAAATTATTTACATCATTGACATCTATTGACTATATACATGTGTGATCAGGGAATAGGATGAAAAGGATTGCGTAGTTTGTGAGTTAAAGTGCAGCGTTCAACAGTTTGATGGCGACAGGCAGGAAAGATTTCCTGTGTCTCTCAGTGGAGCAGCGCGGCAGCCGCAGTCTATGGCTGAAAGAGCTCCTCTGATTGTCCAGCACCTTGTGGAGGGGGTGGGAGGGAGAGTCCAGGATAGTCCAGATTTTGTCCAGCATTCTCCTGTCCAACACCACCGCCAGAGAGTCCAGCTCCTCCCCCACAACATGTCCAGCCTTCCTAATGATCTTCTCGAGTCTATTAGTGTCCCTCACACGCAGACTGCTGCCCCAGCAGACTACAGGCGTACATGATGGCACTGGCCACCATAGACTCGTAGAACATCCTGAGCATCGTCCTGCAGATGTCAAAGGACCTCAGCCTCCTCAGGAAATAGAGGCGGCTCTGGCCCTTCTTGTAGACCGCGTCCACGTTCCTGCTCCAGTCCAGTTTATTGTCCAAGTACACCCCCAGGTACTTGTACCTCCACCACGTCCACACTGACCCCCGGATGGAGATGGGGGGTCACAGCAGCTTTGGTCCTCCTCAGGTCCACCACCAGTTCCTTTGTCTTCATCACGTTGAGCTGGAGGTGGTTCTCCTCACTCCAAGTGACAAAGTTGTCCACTACAGTCCTGTACTCCTCCTCGTCACCACCGCTGATGCATCCCACCACTGCAGAGTCGTCAGAAAACTTCTGAAGGTGGCAAGACTGGCTGCAGTAGTTGAAGTCTGTGGTGTAGAGGGTGAAGAGGAAGGGAGACAGGACTGTCCCCTGTGGAGCCCCGGTGTTGCTGACCACTCTGTCCGACACACAGCTCTGCAAACGCACATACTGTGGTCTTCCAGTGAGGTAATCCACAATCCAGGACACCAAGGAGGCATCCACCTGCATCACTGCCAGCTTCTCAGCCAGCAGAGCCGGCCTGATGGTGTTAGGAACGCACTGGAGAAGTCAAAAAACATGATCCTCACAGTGGCGGCCGGCTTGTCAGGTGGGAGTAGACTCTGTGGAGTAGGGTCAGGATGGCGTCATCTACTCCAAGGTGGGGCTGGTAGGCAAACTGGAGAGGGTCTTGCAGATGTTGGACCATAGGCCTCAGCTGCTGCAGGACGAGTCGTTCCAGAGTCTTCATGATGTGGGAGGTCAGTGCCACGGGCCTGTAGTCCTTAGGGTCGCTGGGGCTGCGGCGTCTTCGGGACAGGGACGAGGGCACGATGTCTTCCACAGCAAGGGGACTCTCTGAAGACTCAGGCTCAGGCTGAAGATCTGGTGCAGAACACCACTGAGCTGGGGAGCACAGCCCTTCAGGACTCTGGGGCTCACTCCATCAGGTCCTGGTGCTTTCCCGGCCTTCAGTCTCAGCAGTTGACACCTCACCTGCTCCTCAGTGACAGTCAGTGTGGAGGTGTCCCAGGAGGGGGAGGGTGGTGTCGTCTGAGGGTGTGAGCTGGGTCTTCCACAGGAGACGGGGGAGGAGGGGTTGGGTGCTGACTGCTGCTGGCTGGAACTGCACAGTTCCTGCAGTGTCAAAGCGATTGAAGAAGATGTTGAACTCATTAGCTGTGTTCACGTCTCCCTCAACGCTTCCCCCTCGGGTCGGCTTGTGTCCCGTGATGGTCCTCATGCCGCTCCACACTTCCCGCATGTTGTTCTGCTGAAGTTTCCACTCCAGCTTCCTCCCATGTCTCTGTCTGGCCTGGCTCAGCTGCACCTTCAGTTTCTTCTGAGCAGCCCGGGCCTCCTCCTTGTTTCCCGAGCTGCAGGCCTTCCTCTTCCCGAGTGAGTGTGGCTTTAATGTCCTTGGTTATCCATGGCTTGTTGTTTGGATAACAGCTCACAGTCTTTGTTGGGACAACTGAGTCCACACAGAAGTTTATGTAGCTGGTGATGCAGTCAGTCAGCCCGTCGAGGTCTTCTCCATGGGGCTCAGTGAGTGCAGCCCAGTCTGTCACCTCAAAGCGCAGCTCTGTAACACCTCCAGAGACTCATCTGTCCACCTCCTCACAGACCGGGGGGAGGGAGGAAGGCGCTTCACCAGAGGTGTGTAAGATGTCCTGAGGAGCACCAGGATGTGGTCTGAACGGCCAAGTGGGGGCAGGGGGGCCGCCAGGTATGCGCCACGAACATTAGCATAGAGGTGGTCTAATGTTTTTCGATGGATGGAATCTCGATGGAAAGAAGAAAGCGAAAGCATCTAGGTGACTCCACTCGCAGTTGGAAAGTGTGTTTTTCAGTTTGTTTCTGAACCAATAAACTCCCCGTAATTGAACACAAGCAAGACTGATGCTGTACTGTGTGTCGTACTGTTGCGAAATTGGAACCAGGACTCCCATAAAAGCAGGTTATGAATCAAACGGGGACTTTTCGACTTAAAATGGGTCACGCTCGGCAGGTTACGAGTAAAAATAGTACAAAAAAAAGGACTGAGGAGCAATGAGTCTCAGAAGAATCAATGAGTGAAGCAGTGAATGGAGCCTGTGCAAGAAGCTTCAGCTCAGGAACTGCCTGAAGACCTTCTAGAGGAAATACTCGAGGAGGAATATCTCGTCTCATCACAGGCATTTCATTGTCTGATCAGGAAGTGCGCTCTTAACCTGCTAATTGTTTACTTTACACCACCCTGGTCCCTTAATTAGGACTCTCTGAACGCATAAGGTAAAAAAAATAAGAACTTCGGACCGCTACAAACCGTTTTAAATGAATGAGTTCGGTTTTACTTCTAGTTTTGTGTTTTTAAGGCAGTAAAAATCTCCATGGAAACAAGAAAGCGAAACCATCAAGTCAGATCTGTGGGGAGATGACCCCACTCACAGTTAGAATGCCTGTTTTTTAGCCTGTTTCTTGCTATGTACCTTCCAGAGGAAATACTCGAAGAGGAATATCTCGTCTCATCACAACCGAAACAAAAGAGTGGAGATAGAATGATATCTAATGATAAAGTGTCCTATTGTCCAATCAGGAAGTGCGCTCTTAGCCTGCTAATTGTTTGATTTACTCCACTCTGGTCCCTTAATGAGGACTCTCTGAATGCAAAAGGTAAAAGAATAAGAACTTTGGACCACTGCAAACTGTTTTCATTGAACAAGTTCTGCATTACTTCGGCTTAGAAGGTTTTTCTGTTGTCTCCAGACTTCACCTGGCGCCCCCTGGAGGCTGCTGTGATGCTGCAGGACACAGAGGAGGGGTACGTTTGTCCTGAGGGTTGTTACACTCCTCAAACTGCCCTGACACAGATCTGCTGACCCCACCTTTCGTAGCACTGTGTACATTGAATTTTCTGTGGGATTTTTCAGCGGGATCTATCTGTAAGAATGCATGATTTTCAAGGTGTTTGAGCAATAAAACCTGTAAAAAATAAATGAATAAGTGCAATATAATGCCATACTGTGGAACATTCTACCTAAAGTAATATAATTTTGTTCAGACACGAGCAGGTTGCACACTGTCCTCCATGTTACAATTTTAGTTATCTCATTTTTGCCACACTGCAAAAAAGCCTGGCCAAAATTTAAGATATAAACACTTAAATCTATCCGAAAAAGACTCTAAAGTAGTGGAATTATCCCGCTCATTTTACTTGACAAGTTCTCTTAAAATAAACGACCTCTGGACTAGAATGAAGCGTCTCAGAACTAGTACGTTGATAATAAATCTGAAAACAGCATGAATAAAACTGGTATAAACTTTCAAATCTTGGCCAGATCAGAGAAATGTGTGTGATCAGAGCAGTTCTGCGTGATGTCGTGTAGTACTTGGAATCGCAGAGGCCACTGGAGGCGGCACACACTCAAGTTTCTGACTGTTTTTTGACCAGAAAGCTGCAAATTCACAGACTTTGGACTAAAAAGACACTAGGCACAGTCGACTTAGAATCCTATAATATATAATACTTTTACATATATCATCATAACACTATTAAAACACCATATTTGTCCAGATCAGAGAAATTTGCCGTGCATCCAGTTACTGTCATATGGGCTTTATTCACGCTGACGTCACAAAACCCGAAGACGTTTGGAAACATGTGGATGACGACTTCCTCTGGGCTCCGATAAGAACTCTGACAAAATCTGGGAAAACTGAGAACATTTCCAGGTTTTCATCTAAATCTTTCTTTTTTTTACTTTTATAAGTTGCCTATTAATTTGTGTGTTATAATTTGTCTAATTTAATTTGAAAAAACCCTCTTTGATTCCTGTAAGTCAGACTGAAGATGCGATTAGCGTCCCGTCCCCATGGAAAGCTTTGGCAGGTTGTGAAGACGCTGCTGCTGAATCCACAGTTTTATCTGTCTAATTACACCAGAAGTCATCATCTGCATGTTTCCAAATGTCTTCCCATAAGTGTGAATAGAGCTTATTGTTTTATAAAGTGCTAACAATACAAATTAAATAATAACATTCACAAACAAGGATCTTAATTGTCTTAAAATGTGAAAAACAGAACTTGTCTAGTCCATTTAAAGGCGTTTGCAGTGGTCCAGAGTTGCCCCTCACGTCCTTCATGCATTCAGAGCGTCCTCATTACTCACCCTGACACGTTTAGAAGTGCTTCTCACAACTTCCAGAGTCCAGACCAGAGCTGAGAGGGGCTCCGGCTGCAGACGTACGGCCCGAGTGGAGCTCCACTCCAGAACGGACACACCTGACCTCCACTTTTCTAAATGAGGAAGTACAGATGTCTCCAACATATATCATCATCACTACGAGTTATTATCAGTCGTTAATGATTTTGTCAGTCGTTAATCACTTAATCCTTCATAATAAATAATTAAGTGTAAATAAGAGTAATAAGTGATAAGAATAAGAGTAAATAAATAAGTGCAGTAGATCAGTTTCTGCTCTGTTCGTCCTGCTGCCTTCTTGGCCATCTGGATCCCACTTGTAAAAATGCTATTTATTCATCTTAGTGCTATTCACGTGTATAGTTAATCATTAGGAGAATAAATATTTTTAAAAAGTGTTTGTTGGGCCAGAGAGGGAATTATTTTCCTTGTCCCCTAAGCAGTCTGGCGCCCCCTAGTGCCTCCGCTCACTTTCATTTCTCTCCAGCTCTAGGTCAGAACACACTCTGCGTTTTGCAAGAACCCCGGAAATTGTAGTCGGCGCTCTGGCCAATCAGCTGTGAGCTGTGAAGCCACGAGGTCAAACTCCAGCGTCTGTCTGGGGCCTTTTTGTGGTACAGCACAGGGATGTTAACCGCTAACTGTTTGACCAGTGGTTTTGATCGAATCAACGTTAACTGGTCAAAATTTTTTGACCATCGGTTAAATGGAACCCTACATAACTGTGCTTGAGAAGGGCACAGTTCTACAGTCCGAGTGTGAGTCTAAATTATCACAGACTGGAACCTAAACGCACATTTCTGTGGCGCGACGTCTCGTTGCTCCAGACACGAGGTTCACGTCATCGATGATGTTTCACCTCAAAAGGCGACACCCTCAAGCCTCTTCTACAGATAAGAAAAGCCAACCTACTGTGCTAACTATGCTAATCGTGCTAACTATGCTAACTATGCTAACCGTGCTAACTGTGCATCGCCGAGTGCTTTCTCTGTGTTTCTGTTTCTCTCTACAGCTTTAGTGCTTTAGAGCAGGTGTTTGAGTTTCCACAGAAGCTTTTGTTGTGTCGGCGACTGTTGGATGTTTTGGCGTTTTATCCTCACGGTTTTGTGCAGATTGAGACTAAAGTCATGATGCTGGGTTAAACTGAGCCTTAGGTGTCTGTGTATAAATGCTTCATGTGGCGTTGTCAGACTTGTGCTCCTCAGTTTATAAGCGGCGTCTCTTCGGTCGTTTTCTGAAATGAGCCACGACAAAGTTTCAAATGAGCTTCTGACACTCGACTCACACCTTTATCTTCAGCACTGTCAGGTGTGAGAGCTGCAGCAGCGCCGCTCCAGGCCAAATGCTGTTATTTCAAATAGAGATTAGATTTTAAACTGAACGGTTAAACGATTTTAATCACGGAGTGAAACCGGTGGATGAATCAGGCCCCTTGTCCCCACCACATATTCAAATCATTTAGTAGGTGGAGATATCAAAAACAAGAGAAAGAAGAAAATCCCCGCCTATAAATCGCACCCAGTATATATGTGCCAACAAATTCCAGAACGTAAAAACATTTAATAAACTACACTACACACGATCTTATTCAATCAGCATTTATTTGCCGCCAAAATAAAAGGTTTCGTAGGCTGTGACCACAGGACAAGATGTGATATTTGTTTGTCCAAGACATTTAGAAAAGTGGAGGTGATGTGTTTCTGTCCTGCAGCCTCTTGGTGGAGTTTGCCGTCAAGGTAATGCTAACTACAACTAGCATGCTAACACCCTTTTCCGGACAATAAAAAGCTTTAAAATGAGATGCAGACTTCAACCTCAAAAGCTGCTTATACAAAATATCAAATACAAAGAAAATCAGGTACAGGAATTTTAATTACTACTACTACTACTACTACTACTACTACTACAACTACTACTACTACTACTACTACCACTACTACACAAACGCAGTACCGTGTATAAGTGGAGTCAGGGCCGGGTCCCAGGAGGAGCGCTGGAGCAGGATTAGACGAGTGGAGGTGACTTTGGACTATCGCAATTTTCATGCTTTACTTTATCGCCGTAGAGACCGGCACAAAGAGATTTAGAAGAGCGTGTAAGCTCCGAGCGGAGGAGAGGAGCGAGGGAGAGGGATGGAGAGGAGAAAGGAGAGAGGGGGGAGAGGGAGAGAGAGGAGAAAGGAGAGAGGGAAGAGAAGGAGAGAGAGGAGGAGAGAGAAGACTGGGAGCGAGAAGAAGAGAAGGAGAGAGGGTGAGAGGGAGATGAAGACTGGGAGAGAGGAGAAGGAGAAGAGAGAGACAAAGACAAAGGAAGACTAGAAGGATAGAGGAGGAGATAGAGATGAAAGGAGGGGGAGAGATGACAAGAAGGAGAGGAGGAGAAAGAGGGGAGCAGAGGAGAGAGGGATGGAGAGGAGGAGGAGATGAAAACTGGGAGAAGAGGAGAGAGAAATGAAGAGGTAAGAGGCTGATGGAGAGGAGAGAGGGAGGAGAAGGAAAAGGAGGAGGAGGAGGAGACAGAGGGGAGCAGAGGAGAGTGGGAGATGAAGACTGGGAGAGAGGGGAGGAGAGAGATGAAGAGAAGGAGAGGAGGAGAGAGGAGCAAGAGGAGAGAGGGAGGTGAAGACAGGGAGAGAGGAGAAGGAAAAGAAGAGGAGGAGAGAGAGGGAGAGAGAGGAGGAGACGGAGATGAGCTGGGAGAGAGGAGGAGAGAGAGGTGAAGAGAAAGAGAAGAGGAGGAGAGATGAAGCAGTGAGGAGAGAAATGAAGACTAGAAGGGAGAGAGGAGGAGAGAGAGATGAAGAGAAGGAGAAGAGGAGGAGAGAGGAGCAGAGGGAGATGAAAACTAGGAGAGGAGAAGAGAGAAATGAAGGGAAGGAGAGAGGGAGATGAAGACTGAAGAGAGGAGGAGAGAGAGATGAAGACAGAGGGAGAGGAGAAGAAGAGAGAGATTAAGAGAGGGGGGAGAGATGAAAAGGAGAGGATGAGGGAGAAATGAAGACAGGGAAGACTAGAAGGAGAAAGGAGAAGATAGAGATGAAGAGAGGGAGAGGAGAGAGAGCGAGAAAACAGTTGCGAGGATAGAAGAGAAGAGAGAAACGAGGCGATTCAGAACAGTACCAGCCGATCGGAAGGAGAGAGAGGAGAGGGAGGAGAGGAGGCGACGCAGCTGTGAAGGGAGAGATGGAGGGAGCGGAGAGAAAGACAGATGAGAAGTGAAGTGAGAGGAGAGGACGGAGACGAAACCTTCAGGTGAGATAAGGGAGGAGAGAGAGACGGCTGTGAAGAAAGGAGGCAGGAGAGGAGAGAAGACAGAGAGACACAGAGAGAGAGAGAGAGAGCGAAGAAGGAGTGAGAGGAGGAGGAGGAGAGACTAACTTCACTCTTTCTCTCGCCTTTCCTGGCTCAGCTCCACACTCACTCCAGATACAAGCCTTTCTGTGTCAGCCGAGATTACATCATCTGTCTTCAATTTAAAGCTGCAGTGTGGAACATCAGACATCAGAGATTTTACTGAGAACAAATGTAAAACTGATTTATTCTGAATTGGAAAATTATCGGACAGGATGGACGAGATGTTTATGTTTAATCGCCACGTTTACATAATGTTTTTTTATTCTGAATTAATAGTTGTCATTGGGGAGGGAACGATCCAAATGTCTCTGTACGATATTTTCACCATAAACATCTCACCGAACCAGATTTATCACAATATTTCCTCTACTTTTTCCTCTAAAAATCCCTTCACAAGACTTAATCTAAAGAATGAAGATGTAAAAGTGCTTAGAACAGTTATTTCTTCATGTCGTCTGCACTGAAACGGAGCAAAGGATCATGGTCTATGTAGTTCCCTCTGGTTTCGATATATTGTGATGGTCCACGATATTATTGTGAGACCTTTGACGATACGATCATACAGTAAATGCACTCGCTCTGAGACTCTGAAACTGACTCTTAAAACTGTGTGATTATTCTGTGTGAAAAGTGGAGCGATACTTCAGATCCAGGATTTTCAAAGCAGAAAAGAGGAGATAAAGTCCACAGGAAGTAGAGCCGAGCCGTGTGCTGTGTGGATGGAAACAGACACACGGGAGGAACTATCCAGACTTTTTACTCTTACGGAATGTCTCAAAACTGGATTCACAGCGACGTTTTGTGGACTGGGCTCATTATTTCCGGAGGATAAATTCTATGAATAATGTGGATGAGATGCCGCACTTTAAATTCACCACTTTACAAGGGGTGAGGAATAAAGTCTTTTCGATATTTTTGCTATATCCTGAGTTTGTATCTTGCGCCTCTGTGTCCGTCACTCCATTTTTTATTGGCTGTTGCCGTAGCGTCGCTGATGTTCGGTGGTTACGATCTGACACTGACATCACACACAAGGAGCACATGGAGACACAAAGTCCAGTCACACCTCCCCGAACTCAGGGAGGAGCAAATCGCAACCAAAATCAGGCAAATCCTCCTGTAGTGTGTGGCGGTCTTTAGTCCACTTCTTAAGAGTCTGTGGTAAACACGGAGCTGTGGGTGTGGACTAGGGTTTGTTTCAGGGTCAGTTTCATTACCGTCATTGAAAAAATCTGCAGCGCGTAATGACCATTTTGGCTTGAGGCCCAATGTCAGGGGAGAGAAGCAAATGTTGAGGAGCTACGACCCTGCGTCAGGACAGAGATCCCACCACAGTCGCTTCGGACACGACTTTCTCCCCTCCGCTCTCTCTCCTCTTTTGTTAAGTTTGTGACGGAGACGTTTTATCGAAGCCGAGAGTCGAGAGGGGACGAGGCGCTGAAGAGGAGAAAGTTCCCGCTCGAGGGCGAAGTCAGACTTTCACGGAGGAGACGGGAACTTCTCCGGGTGGCGAGAGTCTGTCAGATACAACATGCTGCAGTGGGAAATATCACACGCCCTGGACTGTCGCCTTTGACTTTTTATTCTGAATCTGCCTCTTCTGCGCTTTTCTTGTCTCGCCGTGTCCCAGATCATTAAATGGAGGGAGAGACGCGCTGGGGAAGTTTGGTTTGATCAGAACTTGTGCCTCATCTTCAAATATAAAGCTGCGACTCTGTTTCTGAAGGGTTTAGGCGCAGCTACAAAAGAAGCCTGAATTAGTCATGGTAATACCGTATATGGTAAAATGTTGAGAAAGTATCAAAATTTGGATACCGCCCAACGCTGGTGTGGACTGGTGGAGGTGAAGGTGGGAGTAGAACGGCAAATTCTTGAAAACAGAGAATAAACATGACTCAAACCTGCATGAATCAGTGTAAATAAAAAGGAAACAACTGCGACGCGGCTTAAAAGTGGATTTTACAGAACATCTCGGCTTCGGAACACGTGTAGCTCAGTGCGCTCTTCGTACCTTTAAACGGGGCCTACGGGGAAACAACCAACTTAACCTTTATTTGCTGCTAACGAGCTAATCAACCCGCCACGCCGTCCAAACGCTCCCCACAGGAAGCGCCGACGCCGCCTAACACAATCATGTCGGATTCATTAGCGCGGAGAGCTAATCACGAGCTCTGACACCCGTCACACGGACCGGAGACGCCAAACCGGCCCGGAACGGCGTTAAAGGGGAGGAGAGGGGGAGGAGAGGAGGAGGAGGAGAGGAGAGGGGGATGAGAGGGGAGAGGGGGTAATGGTGACAAATGGCAGACGGGGCCCGCGGAGATGGAGCAGCAGTTTGGCCGAGAACCACAGTCATCAGGGCCCGGCTCCAAGTCCAAAATCACCCAAATCTGAGTCACAGAGAGAAAGAGGAGAAAGAACGGAGAGGAAAGAGAGGGAAGAGAGAAAGGGAGGAGCAAGGAGAGAGGGAGGAGAAAGAGAGGAGAGAGCAGAGAAGAGAGGGAGGAGAAAGAGAGGAGAGGAAAGAGGGAGGGGGAGGAGAAAGAGAGAGAGGAAGGACCTAGGGAGGAGAGAGAGGGGATGGCGAGAAGAGAGGACGGAGAGAGGGAAGAGAGAGGGATAACAAAATAGAGAGGGAGGAGAGAGGAAGCAAGGGAGAAGAGAGAGGAGAGAGAGAGAGAAAGAGAGAAAAAAGGAAAAGGAGGAGAGAGGGTGAGAGAGGAGAACGTGAGGGAGATCTGAAAAATAAGAAGGGAGGAAAAGAGAGAAGGAGAGAGAGATAAGAGACACGGGAGAGAAGAGAGAGAGATGGAGACCGTGAGGAAGAAGAAAGGGTGTGTTCGTTGGGACAGGATGAGAGAAAAGAGAGAGATGTAGTGTAAGAGGGTGAGTGAGAGGGAAGGGGAAAGCAAATGAGAAATGAGAAAAAGATGGAGAGATGGAAAGAGAGACAGAGATGGGGGTAGTAGAAGGAGGGCTGGGGTTGGAAGAGAAGGAGAGAAAATAAGAGAGAGAGGAGAGGAAAGGGGAGTGGGAGAGAGAGAGAGAAAGGAGAGAGAAAGGGAGAGAGGAGAGGATGGAGAGAGAGAAATGGGAGACAGTGGTAAATACAGAGAGGGAAGGAGGGGAGAGGAAAAAGAGGGAAAGGAAGAGATGGAGAGGAGTGGGGGCAGATGGAGAAAGAGATGGAGACCAAGGAAGAAGGAGGGGTGAGGAAAAAGAGAGAGATGTAGAGTAAGAGGGGAACGAATGGGAAAGAAAGAGAGGAGGAGAGCTGGAAAGAGAGATGGAGATGGGGGCAGTAGAAAGAAGGCTGAGGTTGAGAGAGAGGGAGAGAAAATGAGAGAGGGAGGAAGAGAGAGAAGAGAGGGAAGGGAGGGAGAAGGGGATGAAGATGAGAGAGAGAGAGAAAGATGAAGCTGAAGAGGGGAGGAAGGAGAGAGAAAATGGATACAGTGGGAGATACAGAGAGAGGGAAGGGAGTGCAAGAGGAAAAGAGAGAAAGGAAGAGATGGAGAGGAGTGGGAGGCAGATGGAAAAGGAAAGAAAGAACGAGAGGGAGAAAGACGGGGAGAGAGGGGAGACCGGGAGGAGAGAAAAAGTAGAGAGTGACAGAGCGACGGAGATTAAGAGAGTGAGTGAGAGGGAAGGGGAAAGCAAAAACGCAAGAAAGAGAGGGGGAGAGAGAGAGATGGAAATCAGGGGCAGTAGAAGGAGGGACGGGGTTGAGAGAGAAGGAGAGAAAACGACAGAAAAAGAGGAGGTGTGTGCGGCCGTCTGCTCTCCACAGTCTGATGAACATGTCCAGAGCAGACAGGCAGCACAGGATGGAGGGATGGAGAAGGAGATGAAGAGAGAGAGCACAAGAAACCTGTTTCTACACCAGCCGAGCCGCTCTCAAGTGGAAAAAACAGAAGGAGAAAGACCCGCCCTGTGATTTTTCCTCTTCCCTCTGCTTCTTTTCATCATTTAAAGGGGCTGAACCTGATTTTTTCTGTGTAATAAAGACAAATAAGTCTCGTTTCAGTTCAGAGATATAATGGAAAAGCAGCTCTCGGGGTCAAAACCTGATGCATCAAGACCCAAATCTGATTTTTTCGCCCCTATGTGACCTGTATCTGATCTTTTCATGACAGTTTTAATGACACAGATCCGACTTTTTCAAAGGCCACTTGGATCTGTGCTCCTAAAACTGATACATGTCCGATCTTTGGACACGCGACTTCAGTCTGAACGGTCAGGACGCGTCATCCGACCTACACGTCATCAACAAGCGAGAGTTTGGCCGTCATGCTGTAACGAGCTCCTGCTGCGAGAAAATACAGCCCAACGCCGACACGTTTGCTCACCGAATCAGACCGAAGACGTGTTTCCTCCTGTGAGAGTCGTACGACAGCAACTTTAAACTCTCCAGGAGCTGAAGGCAGCGTCCACGTTCAGGCGACTTCCGTAAACACTGAGCTGCTGCTGTGACGTCGTCGTGTCTCCAAAGCTCGTGTGGGACACTTTTGGGGCGTTTAAAGTTCACACTGGAGAAAAAAATCAGATTTCACACCAAAAAAAGAATTGCGCATAAAGCCCTGCAGTCTGAACGTCGCCTCAGACTTATCGTATCATCAAAAGTCACACAGTAATATCATGGACTGCCACAATATATCAAATTACAAGGTTCTTCGCTTGAATAAATTATTTTACAGGAGCAACAGCGAATCAACATAGGAAACTACTAGGGGTGTAACGATATCAAAGTCTCACGATACAATATTTATTACGATATCGTGGGGAGGCTCACGATATTACGATATTCTACAGAATAACAAGACTGACATTATAAAATTGCCCAGTCATTTGGTACATTTATTGTCATTGGGGATGGAACGAAATCCAAATCTCTCTGTACGATATTTTCACCATAAACATCTCACTGTACCAGATTTATTCCAATATTTTGTGGAGTTTTTCCTCTAAAAATGCTTCACAAGACTAAATCCACAGAATGAAGATGTAAAAGTGCTTAGAACAGTTATTTCTTCATGTCGTCTGCACTGAAACGGAGCAAAGGATCATGGTCTATGTAGTTCCCTCTGTTTTTTAGCTATTTCTGCATCAGAACTGTTCATTTAAGCAAAGAGACTTGGGATTCGATATATCGTGATGGTCCACGATATTATTGTGAGACCTTTGATGATACGATATCACCAGATTTCGGTTATTGTTACATTCATAGAAACTTTTTTTTTTTTTGCTTGAATTCTTTGGATTATGGCAAAAAAGGCAAAAACTGTCCTATCTACAATTATATTTGCCTCCGTAATACTGCAATAAATTTCATAACAATAGATTTGGATATCGTTACATCCCGATTATTTTCAAGATGCAATTTGCCTTTCAGCTCCTGTTTTCAGCCCCACTGTGACGTCCGCGTCTGATTTGTTTCTTTTATTAAGTCATTTTAGATCAAGAATTCTTTCTTTTCGTGATCAATAAATACGTACAATGACAATGTTGGTTTTATCTTTTAAGTCTGTGATTTTCCATCTTTTCTTACCAGAACCACCTAAAAAACACTTGTCTTTCTGAGTGTTATTGTGTATTTTGTACCACAGGATGGTACAAAGCTCCAAAAAGTCCATTTTGCATAATACTCGCTCTTTAAACCTGCAGCAGACGCTCATGTTTTGTTGTGTCTGAGCAGCAGCCTAAAGTTACACATTAAAGCTTTAATCGGACACTTAAACGGGAGCTGGAGGTGCACAGTCTGTGGCCGCACTCCTCTCCGCAGGTTTGTGCTAAAACAGGCCTGTGGGAGTCTGGCGTAAATTTAAAGTACTTAATGACGGTCGTGGCTGGCTGCTCCTGCGGCTGACCGGCTGGCATACTGAGCAGCATCACACTTCTTTTCATTTTTAACTTACGATTTTAACCATGAAATGCAGCGCGGAAACTTCAAAGGACTGAAGTTAAGGACCGGAGACTTTGTTCACAATGTCCTGAAGTGCCCTGCTGGAGGTTTGTGGAGCTTCTGGTTAATGGTTTTCTATGTCTGAATGTGTTCGTAAATGTCTGTCATAGTCTCCAGCAGCTTCATAAATCTGCCCCATCACCAAATCTTCAACCAACAAGCTCCACAAAGGAGAAACATTCTTCACGAAGAATTTATCCACGACGATCGAGGGAAGAAAGATGAAAGCTTAAAGGAAACGATGACGAGCGTCAGTGAAACGACTGAGCAAAACTAACGTGATGGTCTCCTATATCAGCCTGATTCATGAGCCGGTTTCACTTGGTAGAAACCATCTGACCTCAAAGCATTAGGATTCGTTCGCTCGACGGTAGGCGGGTACTTTTTTTAAATTTAACCAATCATCGTGGTGACGTCTGTAATGCGCCGGAACGCTCAGGGGTGTCCAAGTGATCGCAGCACTACAGCAAACAAAGCAGAGAGTGAATATGTCCGTGGACGAGCATTGCCGTTTCTGTGAGGTGAACTTGCGAATTAAAGGTGCGATAAAAAATGTGAAGTTCTTGTTTGACAAAGGAAGTCTAAAGGAGGACAGCGTCTGCAGTTTGCTATCGCAACTCGGGTTGGTTCTGGCCGCTTCAGTGATTGGCCGGAGCGCTGACTACAGCTTCTGGGCTCCTTGCAAAGTGTCGAGTGTTTTCTGATTCCTGACCTAGAGCTGGAGAGACATGAAACTGAGCGGAGCAGCACTAGGGGGCACCAGCCTGGCTAATCCTAGAAATGTGTCGCCTTTGAACTGCACAAATCTATCTAAGCTAATATCGACATCATGGAATCGATGTTTTAATTTTAATTGTAGAATCAGTCTGAACAAGTTCCTTCTGTTTTCTTCAGGACCAGAACGTTAGTGTTGCTCAGTCGTTTCACTGATGCTCATCGTTGGTCTTTAAGTTTTCATCTTTCTTCCCTCGATCGTTATGGATAAATTCTTCGTGAAGAATGTTTCTCCGTTGTGGACCTTGTTGGTTGAAGATTTTGTGATGGGGCAGAATTACGAAGCTGCTGGAGAAAACGCCACATTTACACATTTACCACAGAAAAACATTAACCGGACGATTCACAAACCCGCAGCAGGACACTTCTGGCTGTTGTGAAAAGGCTCTGTTGTGTGAGTTGAGCAGCTTGTTTTTCCTGTATCCATGGCGACCCTACATGGATCTACCGCTGAAATGCTCCAGACTTTTTACACCAAATATGCCAGAAGATGATGCAACGAAAACACAGGCCATGTCTCATCTCATCACCGACCCAAACAACAGGGCAGAGCGAGGCTGAGGAGAGGCTTTTCTGTTGAGCGTTCAGACTTCTCCTGGCGCCCCCTGGAGGCTGCTGTGATGCTGCAGGACACAGAGGACAGAGAGGAGCAACAGCTTTGTCTCGAGGGCTGTTACTCACCTCAATCTCCCTTGACTCTATACCTGATGACTCTGTTGAGCTGCTCTCCCTGAGACTTTTGTTATTAGTGTATTTCTGCTCTTTGTGCTTAAACTGGCCCTCGGGGGAAAAAGAAAGTGATTTTGATTCATTCATTAATTTGGGGAGAGTTAAGAAAATTGCCCCCTTTGGTACTGGCCCAAAAATATCAGGCTTTATCAAACAGCTCTCAGACAGAAGGTGAGAGAGAGTGAAATACACAGTGGTTGAAAGGAGGTGGAGCGAGGCGGAGGAGGAAGAGGGAGCGATGGAGAGGGGCGAAGAAGAAGAAGAGAGGAGGGGAAGGGGGGTAGCGAGGGATGACGCAGCAGAAGAACGGCCCTTTAATTGTGGAGCGCGGGCTGAGTGATGGCGGGAGCATTAGAGCGGCCGCTGTGTCAGGACGAGTATTAACTACGAGATAAATCAGGAGCTCCTGCACACCTATGAACACAGAGAAGAGAGGAGGAGGAAAGAGGAGAGGAGAGAGGAGGGGGAACCCAGTTTACCACAGAGGAGGCAAGAACTCAGGTACATTTACACGAGTAACCCGGAGTTTACCCCAGGAGCATCAGCGGCACGTAACACAGGCTGAGCTGCTCCTGTGACGCCGCCTCTGTGGATTCTCACGTTTCTGCCTTTCGCATCGTTTATGTTGTTCACTGTTTTATTGGATGAATTATGTCTTAAATCACAAAACAAACACTTTGCAGCGATAACGAGCCGTATCGGTGGTGCTCACAATAACGAAGCTACTCACCATTTTAATTTGGTTGTCTCCACGCACCTTTTCCTCCTGAACTCGTTCTTGTAAAGTTTCCGTCTGATGCCGTAAAGTGTTTTATTTTTATCCTCCACTGCTGTAAACTCCTGAGCTCCTGAGGCGACGCACGATGTTCACGCGACTGTAGTGGTTTGAGCACAGTCCGTATATATGAGTGGACTAAGTTATCCCGTTAGCCGCCGCGTGCCAAACAGGAAGTGCTCCAGGAGGCGCTTCCGGCTCCTTCTCGCCCTTTCTCCCATTGACTCACATTGGGATCTTCTCTTCTCCTCTCTCTGGACCTGCTGCTGTGGCCTCGTCATTTTGCTCTTAAATTGTTCGTATGAACCCGCGACACAGGATCCTGTATTTTTAATTTCTCTATCTTGTATCTAACTCCTCTGTGCAATAATCATGTCTGTGCCACAACTGGACTGCGACAACTTGCACTGTTTTTGTACTTTCTTTATTTTATATATATAGTATTTATATTTCAATTCTCTTTGTAAATTTTCTGCATATACTTATTCACTTTATATTATTATTTTTATTATTGTTTATCTTGATTGCATCACACTTTTCCCCCCTTTTTTGCACTAAACTGTCCTGGAGCTACTGTTCTCCACTGTGAAATCAATAAAGTCCCATCTTATCTTATCTTATCTTGTTCCTAAATCAAGATATGAACATAAATAACGGACCGATCAGACGCCTTCATTCCCCGAGGTCGCTGCCTCCGAGCGTTAGCCACAGGTTTGATTGACAGCTAGCGCGTTTCGCTGCTAAGTAAGTTCCCTTCCCGCTTTCCTCCCCCGATTTTTGAAATAAAATGACAAAATATCTCAAAGAATCACAACAGCTAACGTTACGAGAATCTTAACTAGCATAATTTAACTAGCATAAAGTAAAGTGAATTTCGTTAAATTGTGACTCTATTGTTGTTCGCACGTAACAGAACAAACAACATAAATCAAGGACTTAAACTTACGATTTAAAGTTTGATGATAAAAGCTCAAAGTTTCCTTCTTATTCTGCAGAATCTCAAATTTCTCATTCCACACTCTTCTCTCTAATTTAATGTTTCTTTCTCTTTTTAATTTTACGGCGATTATTTATGTTTTGATTTGTTTGTATTGTGATTTTAATGTATTTCTTATTCTGTAAAACCCTTTGAATTACGAATTGTGCTGTACAAATAAACTCGCCTTCACTAGAAATACTTGGATCATTTCACCTCTGGAATCACCGATCTCTACTGAACTAAAGGTAAAGGAGACGTCATGATGTCACAAGGTGGAACAGAGCGTCCTAAACTTTGGAGATGTAGACAGAAACACCACTCCAGGTCTGTTTTCCAGGCGGTAACAGGATTATAAAAGGACTGAACGCTCACAGGAGTCAGTTGCGTGTGATATAGGAGCTTTAAGAAGCTAAAACATCACGGGGCCATAGTTCACACTAAATTTTTCTACGTGATTTTAGTGCCGCCATCACTCACGGCCCAATAATGTGACTGTGAACATGGCGTTTCACGGGAAGCACAGCCTCGTAAAATACTGGGCTTTGCGAATCGCACGAGGGAAAGTGAAAAATGGACAAAACTCTGCGTAAATCATGATTAAACTCTGTGTGCGGCAAATCGTATTCAGGAACAGTCATAATTTTCAGCAGCAGTAAAAAAAAAAAAAACAGATTTAAGTCTAATAACAGGCAAAGCTGGTGGGCGGTGCAGTTGGCGCAGCAGTTGGTGTTTCGACCTCACAGCAACAAGGTCCTGCGCGCTCTGTTCCACCTTGTGATGTCACGTGGTAGTACAGGAAGTAAATGTGTTCAGATCAAATACACAGCCGCTTTTACTCGTAACAAATCTAATGCTGATTTATTGTTAAAAGGACCATGTTACACTGTTTTATGATCCGACACCTCGTTGTTTCTACGGAGACGTCATTGTTCTGCCTGGAATGTTCCACAATGTGACATTAAACAGGTCTACTTTACATTTATTCAATTACAGGTGGTTTTAGAGCGCAAAAATACCAAGAAAAACAGACATTCTGACTGTGAGGACTAAAGTAGTACTAAACCAGGACCAAACCAGGGACTAAACAGGACTAAACCAGGACCAAACCAGGGACTAAACAGGACTAAACCAGGACCAAACCAGGGACTAAACAGGACTAAACCAGGACCAAACCAGGGACTAAACAGGACTAAACCAGGACCAAACCAGGGACTAAACAGGACTAAACCAGGACCAAACCAGGGACTAAACAGGACTAAACCAGGACCAAACCAGGGACTAAACAGGACTAAACCAGGACCAAACCAGGGACTAAACAGGACTAAACCAGGACCAAACCAGGGAATAAACAGGTCTAAACCAGGACCAAACCAGGGACTAAACAGGACTAAACCAGGACCAAACCAGGGACTAAACAGGACTAAACCAGGACCAAACCAGGGACTAAACAGGACTAAACCAGGACCAAACCAGGGACTAAACAGGTCTAAACCAGGACCAAACCAGGGACTAAACCGGACTAAACCAGGACCAAACCAGGGACTAAACAGGTCTAAACCAGGACCAAACCAGGGACTAAACAGGACTAAACCAGGACTAAACCAGGACCAAACCAGGGACTACACCAAAACTAAACCAGGGACTAAAAGAGAGACTGAACATTGACTATACCAGAGACCAGGACTAAATTAGGACTAAACAAGTACTAAACCTGCACCCTACCAGTATTACACCAGGACCAAACCAAGACCAAACCAGGACTAACACAGGTTTGTTATTGCTTTGCCCAGAATGTTCCATATTATGACATTAAACGGCTCTACTTTACTTTTATTCTATTACAGATGGTTTTAGAGCTCAAAAATACCTCGAAAAACAGGCGTTCTGACTGAGCGGGGTCGCCTCTCCTCCCACTGCACAAAGCAACGCTGAAATGTCTTTTTGTACAATCTCGTTCCAATGAAGGTGCAGACTGTCGCCAGACGACGTCTTTTTTCCATTGTCTTCCAGACGTCCAGTGTTGGTGTTTGTTTTTCCTATAATGATGCAGAAAAGAGGGAGCCATAGTCTGTGGGTCTGATCACTCAAGTAATGATGTTCATGTCGAGAGCGGGATTCAAACCACCGATCTTCAGAGCAGTGAACAAACGTTCTACTAACTGAGCTCCATTGCCGCCCAACAGTGCTGTCCTTTTAGAATTATAATCTTTTTTGTATGAGTTTGTATCATTTTCCACAAATTGCATTTCCATAATAAATACATAAGTACATCAGAGTCCTGCACCTGCCCGTACGCAAACCTCAATCCGCCCCCGACCCGTTTTCCGACACCTAATCCAACATACAACACCTGAACCTCACCCGAATGAAAATCAGTCCGAGAGCCAAAAAAGAGCCACAACTTTATCCTCTCCACTCGCTAATTTACTTTTCAGCTTGTTGAGAGTCATTTTGAGCTGCAGGACGTCACACGCGATGTTTGAAAATGAACGTGGCAGATTTGTGGGAATGCGCTCGCAGCAAAAACCGTGGATTTTACATTTAATCATCTTGTAAAAACAATGGCACATTTGCATTTCACTAAAACACAGCTCTGTTTTTGTTCACATGTGGTTTTGTAAAGCGCAGATTAGACCCGCGCTCTCCTGCGTCCTGTGTACTTTATTTATTTAATGAGACAGGGACAGTGCACAGTTTACATGAGCCTGAACAGGAGAGATGCTTGTACCAGGATGTAGCTCCAGAGCTCGTTTCCACCTGTCGCCCCGGGGCAGGTTCATGTTTTAGTTCAGGGGTGTCAAACTCATTTTGGTCCGGGGGCCGTATACAAACTACTTTGATCCCAAAAGGGCCGGATCAGAAAACTCAGTTCTCTCTTCAAGTTATCGTATTTTTCTCCGTGTCTCGTAGTGGTGTTTAAGATTATATTCCTCGAGCAACGCCACTTGTTCCAAACACACTGAGCACAGATTTCCCATTCACCTCTGTCAACAAATAAGAATTAGACTATTTTTCTTGGGAAATCCTGAACTCAGCATCTGCTTTTCTCATTTTTTGACATTTTGCTGATGAGGGTCACGGTCGACAGTCAAAACGATCGTCCTTTAAGAGCGTTTGGAAAGAGGAAAGTCTTCATTTGTGCTGCTCTGGTGGGAGTCGCAACGTACAGAAACGCCGGAGATGCTGCTATGCTAAACGGTGCAGAAAATTAACAGAAAAATCTGCAAATTTTAAGTATTTTAATAGAAGAATCAGCCGAGGGCCAGATTAAAGGTCTTGGAGGGCCGGATCTGGCCCCCGGCCGCATGTTTGACACATATGTTTTAGTTCAATGACGTCCAAAAAAACATCTTTAGTCCACGGTTCAAATGTTTAACTGCAGATGGACGTCATTTAGTCCAGAACTGGCCTTGGACCTGTGTTACGTCTCATGTTTAGTGGGACAGACCTGACCTGTAACTTGGTCTCCATGAAGTTAAAAAGGGTTTAAAGCCATACTGCGAAACATTCCAGACAAAGTAATAATATCTCCATGGAGAAAATCACTGGACGGAGCCTCCACCAGAAAAGTTCGGCGGTGCAGCTCAGGAGCAGATTCAAACTCATAGATCACAGACGAGTCGGACTCGGCCCACACAAACCCTGACTTACTTCAGCCCTCATCCTGATGTATTATCCTCCCATCGTCATCCACCTCTCCTCTCCTCTCCTGTCTTCTCCTCTCTTCATCTATCTTCTCTTTTCCTCTCCTCTTTTCTCTTAGCCTCCCCTCCCTTCTTCTGTCCTCTTCTCCTCTCCTCTTCTCTCCTCTTTTCTCCTGTCTTTTCTTCTCCTCCTCCCTTCTCCTCCTCTCTTCCTTCCCTCTCCTCTCTCTTCCCTTATCCTTTCCTCTCTTCTCCTCTCCTGTCTGCTCGTCTCCTCTCCTCTTCACCCGTCTCTCTTGTCTTTCCACTCCTCCACTTTTCTCTTTTCTCCTCTCCTTTATTCACCTCCTCTCTCCTCCCCTCTCCACCTCTACTCTCTTCTCCTCTCTCTTTACCTCTTTCCTCTTCACCTGCCTCTTGTCCTCTCCCCTTCTCTTGCTCTTCTGTCTCTTCCCCTCTCTTCTCCTCCTCTCTCCCCCTCTCCTCTCTTCATCTGCCTCCCCCTTTTCCTCTGCTCCCCTCTCTTCTGCACCTCTCTCCTCTTCCTCTCTCCTTCCGACTCCTCTCCTGCTCCTCCCTCTCCCTTGTCCTCTGCTCTTCTCTCTTTCTCTCATCTCTTCCCTTCCTCTTTCTTCTCCTCCTCTCTCCCCATCTCCTCTCTTCATCTGCCTCCCCCTTTTCCTCTGCTCCCCTCTCTTCTGCACCTCTTCCTTTCTCCTTCCGACTCCTCCCCTCTCCTCTCCTGCTCCTCCCTCTCCCTTGTCCTCTGCTCTTCTCTCTTTCCCTCATCTCTTCCCTTCCTCTTTCTTCTCCTCTGCTCTCTCCCCCCTCTTCTCCTCCTCTCTTTTCCTCTCCTCTTCGCCCGCCTCTCGTCCTCTCCTCTTCTCTTCCCCCTCTTGTCTCTTCTCCTCCACTCTCCTCCTTGTCCTCTGCTCCCCACTCTTCCCCTCTCTTCTCCTCCTCTCCTCTCCTCCCCTCTTCACCTACCTGTCCTCACATTCTCCCGTCTGTGGCTCCCTGTTTACCTGGCTGCGTGGGAGCTCGGATTTGTCAGTGAATAGACGGGGCCGGTCTCCATGGAAACAGCCGAGCGGACGGCGGTGGATGCGATCCGTCCGCCTCCAGGTCCACACAGGTCGGCCTTCACAAACACGGCTCCTCCACACCATCCGCAGCCATTACTGTTGCTATCGGTAACGCAGATATAAGAGAGCGCGGCTGAAGTGGACGCGCTTTCGTAACCGGGCCGGGTTTAGCGGGAGAGGACTTGCGGAAAATGTCAGTCAAGCGGCAATTTGTGGAGAAAAATGAAAATGAAAATACAAAGAAAGTGCTGAAATGGGAGACCTCTAACCTACTCCATCCACAATACATACACTGAATACAGACCCTCTGAGAAATGGTAAACAAAAACATCCTAAATTCTGGAGTGGAGGCAGTAATGAAGTGGAACATAATGCGACTTTCATGGGAAAACTAGGATTCATTTCAGAATATCCCAAATTATGAAAAATCAGGGACAATTTGAAAATGTAAACTGGCCTCAGATACGTGTGAGTGAGATCAGAGCCCAGTTTAAAAACATTTACAATTCCATCCATCCATCTTCTTCCGCTTATCCGGGGCCGGGTCGTGGGGGCAGTAGTCTAAGCAGGGGCTCCCAAGCTTCCTTCTCCCCAGCCACTTCCACCAGCTCCTCCGGACGGACCCCGAGGTGTTCCCAGGCTGAGAGACAGAGTCCCTCCAGCGTGTCCTGGGTCTTCCCCGGGGCCTCCTCCCGGTGGGACATGAACACCTCTACAGGATCCAGACCAGATGCTCCTCCCGTCAGCTGCTCCTCTCCACGTGGAGGAACAGCGGCTCTACTCCGAGCTCCTCCTGTGTGACGGGGCTCCTCCCCCTCTCTCTAAGGGAGGCCCGGCCACTCTGCAGAGGAAACTCATTTCTTCGCTTGTATCTGGATCTGGTCCTTTCGGTCGTTCCCCAGAGTCAGGACCACAGGTGAGGGGAGGAACGTGACTGAGGTAAATCCAGAGCTTTGCCTTTGGGCTCAGCTCCTCTTCACCACAACGGCCGATACAGCGACCGCATCACTGCCGACGCTGCACCGATCCACCTGTCAGCCTCACGCTCCATCCTCCCCTCACTGAGAACAAGACCCCGGGATACATGAACTCCTCCACCTGAGGCAGAGACTCCCCACCCACCCGGAGAGGACAATCGAGAACCATCACCTCAGATTTGGAGCATCTGATTCTCATCCCGGCCGCTTCACACTCGGCTGCAAACCGCCCCAGTGCAGTAAGTCTGGGACATTTACAGTTGTGTTTTACATTTGTTTGTTTATTTGACAAGAGTTTATGATCAACACTCAGTATTTTTACAAAGGCAAAATCCACATTTTGAGGTTTTACTTGACAAATCCTCACAGAAATGTTGAGCCCACAACAGTTTTTCACTTCATCTACAGATGTGTTACACATGAGTTCATAAATTATACTTTTGGTGATAAAATACGAAGTGCATCTGGTGATGTCTGTAAAGTGACGAGCAGCACCATCCAGCAGATGTTTGCCCATAAATCAAGTAAATTCAGTGAGGGTGAAATAAAGGTGCATTGTGTAACTTTGCGGGAGGGGTTCCGTAGCCTGTTTCGTCTCCATGGCGATGTTAATGTTAAATTGTCCACAGTATGGCATTAAACTAATCTGCCTTACGAAACTACAACTGTTATTTATTGCTCAAACCATATCATAAAAATATTTGGAATTTGTCTTGCTTGTCACCATGGAGATTCTTAAAGATGCACTATGAAACTTTGTGGTTGGGGGTCTGTCACCTACGTGTTTCTATGGAGATGTCATTGCTTTGTTTGGAATGTTCCACAGTGTAACATTAAACAGCTCTGCTTTATATTTATTCAGTCACAGGTGGTTTTATAGCTCAAAAATATCTAGAAAAACCTCATTCTGTCTGTGAGCGGGGGTCGCCTCTCCACAGATCTGACCTGTAACTTGGTCTAGTTTGGTTTCCGTGAAGACAGAACGTTTTAATGCCATACTGTGGAACATTCCAGGCAAAGCAATAAGATCTCCATGGAGAAAAGTAGGTGATGGTGACATTAAGCAGGTCTACTATGCATTTATTCAAGTACAGGTGGTTTTAGAGCTCAAAAATACCTAGAAAAACAGACGCTCTGACAGCGAGGACTAAAGTAGTACTAAACCAGGACTAAACCAGGACTAAACCAGGACTAGACCAAAACTAAACCAGGGACTAAACCAAAACTAAACCAGGGATTGAAAGAGGGACTGAGTATTGACTATACCAGAGACCGGGACTAAATCAGGACTAAACAAGTACTAAACCTGGATCCTACCTGGACTACACCAGGACCAAACCAGGACTAAATCAACCGGGACTGTTATTGCTTTGTCTGGAATGTTCCACAGTGTGACATTAAACAGCTCTACTTTACATTTATTCAGTTGCAGGTGGTTTTACGGCTCAAAGACGCATAGAAACACAAACATTCTGACTGTGAGCGGGGTCGCCTCTCCACAGATCTGACCTGTAACGTGGTCCGGTTTGGTCTCCGTGGAGATACGAAAGGTTTAATGCGATACAAGTGAGTGTAGCTGCCGCACACAGATGAAGGCTTTAGCATGCTCCTCTGCTCCTGACATTTGTGTTATTGATTCGTGTTGCATCTGTGTGCAGGGTCATGCTTCATATTTACTGCACAGGACCAGAGCGCCGAGGACTTGCAGCAGCTCCTCCTCCTCCTCCTCTTCCTCTCAACGCCAAACACTTTATTAATAAACGGAGAAATGTGAGGGGTGGAAAAGCATTTACACTTTTGTCATTTTCAGGTTGTTTCTTAGCAACGGTTCATCAGGTGACACCAGGTGAATGCGTCAGGAAGAAAAGAGCGTTATTATGTGTATTATTGCAGTTTATTGTACACTGTTGGACTTTTTTGGAGTTTTGCTTTGTGTCGGGTGCGCTGTGCTGCGTTGGGGCCGGTGTCGCTGCTCTGCTCCGGACCCGTGATTTTCGGGGTCGCAGCTGGACGATCTTACTGAACACAAAATAAACTTTCACAAAAAATGCCACCAAAGAAAGCAGCAGCGGTGGAGGAGGTTGACGACCTCAAAAGATCTCTGGACTTTTTATCAGAGGAGATTACAGCGATCCGGAGGGATCAAAGACAATTGCTCGAGCTGTTTGAGGAGGTTAAAACCCTAAGGCTACAAAATACTGAAAAGGACAAAAAAATAAGTGAATTGGAGCAAAGAGTGGACGACCTGGAGCAGTACACGAGGATAAACGACTTGGTGGTTACGGGGCTAAGGATTAAGCCGCGGTCATACGCGCATGCTGTGACCGCGGACATGCAGCAGGTGACGGGGGCCGAACCGGGTGATCTGGAGATGAGCTCCACGGAGCAGCAGCTCGCGGCCTTCCTCCAGTCCAGAGGTGTGGACCTGGACATGAACAACATAGAGGCTTGCCACCCGCTCCCGAAGAGGAGAAACGAGGACGCACCGAGGATCATTATACGGTTTGTAAACAGAAAACACAAGATTGAACTGCTTAAACAAGGACGGAAACTGAAAGGAACAAATGTCTATATGAACGAACACCTAACCCGTAAAAATGCTGAAATCGCCAGAAAAGCCAGACAACTGAAAAAAGCAAATAAAATTCAGAGCACTTGGACTAATAACTGCAAAGTATTCATCAAACTTAACGGATCACCTGAGGAGGCCAAGGTGATGGTGGTCAGAAGCCTGGATGACCTGAATAAGTTCAACTGAGTGGATTATCAGGTAAAAAAATTGCATATCATATACTTGACATCTGATTAAATGAGCATTTCAGCATCAACACTAATGGATCATCATACAGGGACACAGTTAAACATTCAAGATTATAATCATATGGAATTGAAACTATTTTTCTCACACCCAGCATAGCATACAAGACTTGGACAATGATATTGACCCGGATAATCGCTTTCTTTTCAACTACAAACATTAACTGCAATTATTACACCCAAGAGGAATACAACAGGACCATCAAATCAGATGAGAAATTTTCAATTATGCATTTTAACAGTAGAAGCATGTATGCAAATTATAATTCAATCAAAGAATATGTGCAGTCATTCAAATGTTTCTTTAGTGTTATAGCAATATCTGAAACATGGTTTAATGTGAACAAAGGAATCAACTTTGAGATTGAGGGATATGAACTTCATTATGTAAACAGAGTAAACAAAGCAGGTGGAGGAGTAGCTCTATATGTCAACAAAAATCTGAAATTTAAAGTAATAGATAATATGTCATATGCAATCAATGATGTAGTTGAAAGTATAACAATTGAAATTTGTAATGAAAAGAAAAAAACACTATCATTAGCTGTATTTATAGGTCGCCAGGTACGAAAGTGTTGAACTCTTTAACGAATGGATGGAGAAAATGTTTTCTACTGTTAAAAACAAAACAATTTTTTATTTGTGGGGATTATAATATTGATCTTTTGAACCCATCTAATCATAAAACCACTGATGAGTTCTTAAACATTATGTATAGTATGAGCCTGTTTCCTGTTATCACAAGACCGAGCAGAATCACCGCAAATAGCGCCACACTTATTGATAATATTTTTACAAACAATATTGAAACGTGAACATCAGTGGTCTTATGATTAGCGACATCACTGACCATCTACCTGTATTTGCTATATTTGATATTAACTGTAAGAAAAACAATAATCAGGGTAAATGTAAATTTATAAACGGCAAAGAACAAATGAAACTATAAAATCACTGAATGATGAATTAAGAAACAGGACTGGAACACAGTCTACACAGAAACTGACGTGGATAAAGCTTATAATAATTTTCTAGATTTATTTATAAACCTCTATAATAAACACTGTCCTATCAAAAAATTTAATAATAATAATAAGTCAGTTAAAAAATGTCCTTGGATAACAAAAGGTTTACAAAATGCTTGCAAGAAGAAGAATAATCTTTATAGACAGTTCATTAAACTAAGAACAAAGGAATCTGAAAAGAGATATAAAGTGTATAAAAATAAACTGACTGAAATCCTAAGACAAAGCAAAAAGTCATACTTTAAAAAATGTGCTAGATAACAATAAAAACAGTATTAAAAAATTTGGGGTATTTTAAATAGTATAATAAAAGATGGTACAAAAAAGAATTCTTATCCGGATTATTTCATTGAAAATAATATTGAAAATTATAATATGAGTAATGTTGTTAACAGGTTCAATGAGTTTTTTGTTAATGTGGGGCCAGACTTGGCAGCAAATATTCCAATAAATATAGATAATGGGCAAAATAATCTATTCATCAATAGAAATCCAAACACAATATTTCTCTCAGCTACTACTGAACAAGAGATTTTAAATATAGTAAACACATTTAAAAATAAAACCTCCAATGATTGTTATGAAATAGATATGGTAGTGATAAAAAAGGTAATCAATAATATAATTAAGCCCTTAACTTATATATGTAATTTATCACTTGAAACTGGATTATTTCCTGAAAAAATGAAAATCGCAAAAGTAATACCACTATTTAAAAATGGTGACGCACACACTTTCACAAATTACAGACCCATCTCTCTGCTCCCTCAATTTTCCAAGATCCTTGAAAAACTATTCAGTAAAAGATTAGACATGTTTTTAGAAAATTTCAATATAATTAATCAATGTCAGTATGGATTTAGAACAAAAAAGAACAACATCAATGGCCATTATAGAGGCGGTAGAAGAAATCACTAATGCTTTGGATTACAAAAAATATGCTGTAGGTATTTTTATAGATTTAAAGAAAGCTTTTGACACCATTAATCATTCTATATTACTTAATAAACTTGAACAGTATGGAATCAGGGAGTGGTTTTAAGATGGCTCAAAAGCTATTTGACTGAAAGAAAACAATTTGTGAGAATGGGTGAGTTTACATCTGAGTGTTTGGGCATTGCTTGTGGGGTCCTCAGGGCTCAGTATTGGGTCCCAAATTATTTAATTTATATATAAACGATATATTTAATATATCCAATATATTAAAAATGATTCTATTTGCTGATGATACCAACATATTTTACTCTAATGACAATTATAATAATCTCATTAACAATATTAATGAAGAACTAATTAAATTAAATAATTGGATGAATAATAACAAACTATCTCTGAATTTAAATAAAACAAAAGTTATGTTTTTTGGGAAACATAAAGTTGAGTCTGACCTGCAAATTAACATTAATAGTGTAAATATAGAAGTGGTGCCAGAAAATAAATTCTTAGGTGTAATTATAGATGAACAACTCACATGGAAACCACACATCAGATATACTCAATCTAAAGTTTCTAAAAATATTGCCATAATAAACAAAGCTAAATTTGTTCTTGACCACAAATCATTGCACACACTGTACTGTTCATTAGTTCTACCATATTTAACTTATTGTGTAGAGGTGTGGGGGCAATACTTACAAAAGTTCACTACATCCCCTCATTATTCTGCAAAACGTGCTGTGAGAGTTATTCACAATGCAGCTTATAGGACCACACAAATACGTTATTTCTGAAGTCAAAATTGTTAAAAATGTCTGATTTAATAAATCTGTATACTTTATTATTCTTGTTCAAAGCATATTATAATAATTTACCTGACAATCTTCAAAAGCTCTTCACTGTTCGTGAAAGATCCTACAATCTGAGGGGATGTGGTAACTTTATATTACCAGCAGTAAGAACCACAAGGAAAAGTTTGTGTATATCTGTGTGTGGAGTCAAACTGTGGAACGGTCTTGGGGATCAACTAAAGCAATGCTCAAATACTCATCAATTTAAATGTAAATTCAAAGAAATCATATGGTCACATTATATAGGGGAGGATGGGTGATAAATATAAATATTTCATAAATATTATTAATGTTTATACTCATAGTATATTATGTACTAACCATACACCGGTAATTATCATGTATGTTACTATTGTTGTCATTATTGTTATCATTATATCAATATCTTTCATATGATGAATATAGAACAAATCAACCTCAGTAATAGGAAATAGTGATTAATATGACAATATATATATATATAAAAAAAAATAATAATAATAATGATAAATCAATAAATAATAATAATAACTAATAAATAAATAATTGTTATTATTGTTATTATTATTATTTAAGTCCTGACAGTACATGGTACTATACAAATTATCTTAAAATAAAATTATTCTCAATGTACAACACATTCAATAGAACAGGGCTTTGGCAAGTTGTGGCTCTGTGGCGGGGAGATGATCCTCGCGCAGCAGAGCGAAACAAATACTTGCTTTTCTAATGCACAGATCAGGACACTTGGCAAAGGGTGGTCCTGTTGTTGGAGGGCGGCCCCTCTCCGGCAGCAGCTCCACAAAACATCCTGCCTCTTTTAATGCACAACACACATCTCCTGAAAGATCCACCATCTTCACCAAAAACAGAACATTGTTTGTAGTTATAATGACGATGACGATGATGATGATGACAATGATGACAACAATGGTGGTTGTAATGGTGATGTGATAGTGAAAATGATGATGAAAATAATGAGGATGACGATAATAATAATGATAATAATAATAATAATAATAATAATAATAATACAGCAGTATTATAGTGATGATTATAGGGTATGAATTCGACAGTGATAGTAATGTCATCTATAGTGTGGTTAATTATGGAACATATGAATATGTAATGAATATACAACCATATTGATTGAATTAAGGAAGGCAACCTTATGGCTTGCATAAAGAAAGAAATTAGGGGTGGGAGTCAATAAGTTTTACTTCTTCCCACTCCTTTCGAGCCGCATCACACTTTATTATTTATTATAAGAATTGTATTATGTATATGTATATATAGATGTTTATTTGTGTTTATATATATCTGTATATGTATATATGTGTATATAAACATGTTTTCTTTCATGCTCGAAATAAAGCAGCAAACAAACAAAAAATCAGTTTGAGCAGAAGAATGTTCCAGTGTGTGACATTCAAGGCCGAAACAATATCACAGTACGATACTTATTGTGATATCGTGGGAAAGCTCACGATATTACGATATTTTACCAAAGGATCATGGTCTATGTAGTTCCCTTTTTTTTTTTTTTTACCTATTTCTGCATCAGAACTGTTCATTTAAGCAAAAAGACCTTTGATTCGATATATTGTGATGGTCCACGATATTATTGTGAGACCTTTGACGATACGATATCACCAGATTTACGTTATTGTTACATCCTTAGTTGTTACCTTTTCATTACCCAGTGAAGTTGTATTTGGAGTGATTTGTGTTTGAGGAATCTTTAATCATTTATTTTCGAGATGCCACATTACCGTTCAAGGTGGGACTTACAAGTGACTTGGACTCGAGTCAGACTTGAGTCACTATTTTTAAGATTTGAGACTTGACTTTATAAAATGGACTAAGATTTGGAACTTGACTCAGATTTGAGGCCTGTGACAGCTCTTGTGGCTGCCTGGCTCACCCACTGAGCAGTTTTTGAAACTTTTTGAGCTCAGTTTTTTCATCATATCATGAATACTTAACCAACTATGAAGTGCAGCAGGTGCGGCTGAAAAGACACAGGTAAGAGACTGTTGAATTGTGTGAAATGAGCTGTATGTTTTTCCTTTATCCATGTCAAGAGTGAACTGTCAATCCAGTCTACTATCGTTGGTCGTACTCACAGCAGAGGGGCTAATATTGCCCCTTTGGCTAATACTTGCCCATTTGTCAAAAGGTGACAGACTCAGTATAAACAAATGTCAATATAAATGACCCCCCAGTCCTCAATGTCCACCGCAAAAAAATGAATTGCGCAATCCATGGACAACTAAGAAGCCATTTGAGATGCTACAGGCTTTTTACACCATATGTGGAAGCAAATGTGGCAGATCTTCCAGGGGAAATACTTCTTCAGTTCCTGCTTTTTTGGTTTTCTATGGGAGTTTTTCAGTGCATTTATTTGAACTCTACTAAAATGACATGACCCAGAAATAGTGTTTGGACATTTTGAGTCAGCCAATGTGTCCTTAAGCAAAACACTTTGCCCAACTCGCCCAGTATCGGTGCTTTCTGAGCGTGGGGGCGATGGCACAGACTGGCAGCCTTTCTCCTGTCAGTCTGCCCTAAAGTCTCCAATATTCCCTGACCACCGCAGAGTGAATGAATAATGGAATGGAAATGCTCTGTGATAAATCAAACACATTAGAATTATATCGTTTTTGTAAAGAGAAAGGACCAGAACATCCTATACGCTCGCTGCCCAAACTTATCTCCCCGCTCGGCCAAAATGACTAAGTGGCCGGGCACAGGTCCAAACCCAGTAATGATTCTGTAAAAACTTTATTTATGATGAAACGGCCTTCAGTGATTGCATGTTTTAGAGCGATGGGCTGGCTCCATCTCTGTGCCATTTCATAAAACGTTTTTCACAGCAGCTATGGGTCACTCAGAGGCAGGGATCATTTTCTCAGTTGCATTTTGGACTTTGTTGGGACTCGGCGACGGCCTTTCCCTGTCCCAAAGCTAGAATATTTTTATTTTAATTGCTATGACCGCGGAGAACGATGGCCATAGCTTGAGCAGGGCTCAGTGTGTGGCCTGCTCTTTCAGTAATACAGGAAAATAAAATGCTGGGATAAATAAACAAGATAATGTGTTAGGGGAGCGGTGGATCAGCTCAGCGCCGGCAGTGATGCGGTCGCTGTATCGGACTGTTGTGGTGAAGAGGGAGCTGAGCCGAAAGGCAAAGCTCTCGATTTACCTCAGTCTACATTCCTCCCCTCACATATGGTCATGAGCTCTGGGTAATGACCGAAAGGAAGGAGCTGGAGGAAGTATCTAGGGTGAAGGAAGTCTGGGAGTCCCTGCTGCCCCCATGACCCAGCCCTGGATAAGTGGAAGAAAATGGATGGATGGATGGATGGCTGTATTATTAAGAAAGTTTGTACCCAGAAATTGGTGCTAGGCTCACGACAAGAAGGTTTCCTGTTCAACTCCGGGGCTGTCTGGGCTTTTCTGTGCAGAGTTTGCATGTTCTCCCTGTGTCTGTGTAGGTTCTGTTGTTCTGGGCCCTCTGGTTTCTCCCATCAAAATACGCAATAGCTCAAATCCTCAATAAGGTAGTTCTGATCAAGACCAGCTCCTTCTGTTCCTGACAGTTTTAACCTGCAGACAGTGAAGGATGGGTCAAGTGCAGAGGACACACTAAAGTGTAGCTTAACTCAATATATATTTGACCCAAATGGACGCTCCCTCCAAATCTCAGCGTCCCTTCGCAGGCCGATGTCATCACAGAAGTGGGCAGCACTAAATCCAATCCAATCCACTTTATTTCTACAGCACATTTCATAATCAAAACAGTTTCCAAAGTGCTGCACAAATACAAATAAAACATATTCAATAGAAATAGAAAATAAATCTCTAGTTAACTTCATAGTCCTCATGAAGACAATAAAACTAGAACAATCAAATAAGACCAAGAATACCAATAAATAATAAAAAGGTTAAAAAAAAAACTGAAAAAAATCAAAGCTACAGAGAATAAAAGTAGGTCTTAAGACGAGATTTAGAACTCTCCACTGTGGAAGCTGTTGGGACATAATTTTTACACACAGCGGGTGATTATTTAAAGATTCGTCGTGCATATGACGACCTTTCCTCTGGCCAATGAGTGGACAGCAGTCTGTCCACGTCACGTTGTCGTATCGGCTCAGCACGGTTAGAACCACGGCAAAGCAGGTACGGAAAATCATAACAGCTCCAGGCCCAACCCCCAGTGGAAAAGCAAATAAAGCGCGTCGTGCTGTGCCGTGCCAAACAGTGCCGGCGGAAAAGACCCATTAAGGTACGAGGCTGCACCGCTGGATGGATTGTCGGAGCATTATGGCGACCGAAGTCAGGAGCCTCCTGGAGTAACGTACTGTGTTTCAGCATCATATTATGGTGTGTGTGAGGAGCCCAAAATGGCCTCTGTTCAGAGACATGTGACTCACGCCCAAGTGAAGCAAACTAACTCGGTGCTGCCGTCATTCCGGGTGGATTAACCAAAGAAATCCAACCACGAGATATCAGTGTCATCAGGTCGTTCAGAGTTAAACTGCAGCTGTGTGGGAGCGTTGGACATACACACACATTCACCAAAACAGAGGCAACGCCGGGCGAGTTACAACACGTGCTGCCAATGGATCGTGGACGTTCGGGCGAAGGTCTCAGTCTCACTTAATGCGCCTTATAATCCAGTGTGCCTTATGTATGAAAAATATGTAAGTAGATTTTTTTCCTGGGTTACTTTTACTTGAATAATCTTTTGCCCCTGTGTATGTACATTTATACAGCAGGACCAAGGCTCATACACAGACTCTGATGTACCCATCCCGCGGCAGCATCTTTAGCATTCAGTTAGCACTGGGTTAGCATGATTGTGAGTCCCAGGTGGCTTCCTCTCACCTCCCATCAGAGCAACCGTCCCCACAGCTGACGGGGGTATTAGCTCCTGTCTGCTCTGCGCTGACAGGAGCGAGCTGACAGGAGCAAGCTACAGGAGCGCTCACAGCAGCTCATCAGAGAAGCAGCATCGCCCCGAACGTCTGTCGGCGAATTTGTGTTCTGATCTACGGTGTCAGACCTCCACGGTGAGATTTGCACAGGAGTTACATCAGAAGGACTGAAGTGACTGAATGGACAAAGTGCCTGGTTGGCTTCATGTTTGGGAAAAAAAACGGCAAAAGGACACAAAATCAAGCAGATAATCGGTACTGAAACTAGTATTGAAACTAGATACTGACCAGATTTTCAAAATTCAAAAACACACCTGGGTTGGTATGACTAAAATTGTGAAAAGAGCGTGGAACATTGTGCATTCTCGTGTCAGTCAGTCTGAGGGACTTCTGTCGCTGCATTTTTTTGCTTTATGGTCATTTGCAAACACAGTTTTCTGTATTTTGGCAAAACAAATGACAATTTATGCTCCTCTTTACTGTTGGCAGTGATCAGATTAGCCAAAATTTAGGACAGTTCTGTTTTAGTCCTGGTTTAGAGCTACAGTGGCATGAAAAAGTGTGTGGTTGAGGTTATCGCATTAAAAGGGCTACCATTGGGTCTGGAGTTATTAAATCCAAAGGTTCACATCATTTTTCCACCCTGCACTGGGTTTTTACATGTTGTATTCCATAAAAACTGAAAACATGTCATTTTTGTGCAGTATTAGTTAAAGCAGAATGTGTTTGTATATTGCTGTGACTCAGATGAAGATCAGGACACATTTTATGCCCAGTTTATACAGGAATCCAAGTAATCCCAAAGGGTTCACATACTTTTTCTTGCAACTGTAGTTTAAATCAAATTGTTTCCTTAATCCATTCCGTAATAAAACTGGGACAAATCAGTGGTTTTGGATAAATCTGCTGGGACAGGGGACACGGGGCTCAAAACTGGGAGTGTCCCGGGTAAACAGGGACGTCTGGACACCATGTATACTCATCACAGAAGAATCATTTGGATCATTTCAGCCCTGGAATCGCCAGTTTCTGCTAAACTACAGGTAAAAAGGAGCTTTTTTACTTGAAAACTACAAACTAAAGGGTTACTCAAACATGTGTGAATGAAACTAAACACTCCAGGTGTGTTTCTGAGAAGGTAACGGTATTATAACATGTCTTAAAGCTCACAAGAGTCTGTTTTGAGTGATATACAACCTTTTATTGGTTTTAGAATGATTTTGAAACGTCCCAGGACTAGTATAAGATCACATAAACAAGAAAGTATCGTGCTTTTATGTTGAAAATGACAAAAAATCTTGTAACATGTAAAAGAACATCTGCTGCTTGTCACAGTGAAATGTCATTCTGAGGCTGCTTTGAACAGGAAGCAAATTGACTTATGTCTGTATTAAAAAGTGGGTATGATGCAAAATTGCCACCATTTTATAACGTTGTTCCCTCATCAAAAACCTGCCTGAAGAGGTTTTAGAGTCATGCAGCATGTTTGAGCCTAAACCCTTTCTGTCATGAAAGCCTGTATTGTTTTGTTTTGATTTGTAGTGCCGCAAAATGCCCGAATAAAACTACTACTGCTATAAAAGTAATCTAGCGATCTCTCCTGGCCCCTATGCAAACCCTCGTTACAGTTAAAAGCCGCAGGTCCACGTCACTCGAGTTTCTACACGGCCTTTTTACATAAATATACAAAACACTGATGATAATTTCCATGTTCTAGTTTTATTAAATGCCTGAAAAAGCCGATGTTTTCTTTAAGCTACAGTGACGACAGTGTTTCGGTACAACAGGTTCTAGCAGTGAACAGCTTCAGCGATGAGTCATCTGCTCGAGACCAAGACCTGAAATCACCAGGTCCAGAGACCCAGACCGGAGCCCATCGAGACTGACTCAAGACCAGTTTGGTAGTTTTCTACTTTATTTTACTGTGACTGTGGCTCATGTATCAGTGTTTTTATAAATCTGTTTCCAGTTGATCTGATTAACTCTGCTTTAGGTGCCACGTGAGCCAAACACGCTGCTCTGTCCTTAAACAGTCTGTGCCCTGAGTTTGGACCCTCGCCCACAGCCAACTGCTCCAGCCAGCCTCCCCTCGCACCGCACAGGACTGAACACCGCACAGAATTCAGTTAAATATGAGGATTTAAACACGTGCTGCACTTGTTTCACGTTCATAACAGGAGACACATTATCTTTCTGCATATGCAGTGATAATTACCGCCTCTGCACAGATGTGAGTTTGGTGAACGCCAACCTGCGAGGACCAACAGAGACACATCCAAGTGTGTCTTATTCTCAGTGTATGGAGAGACCAGGCTTCATGGGAAAGCTCAGAACCTCCAGAATAAACGTCCAAACTTCCACAAGACGTGTGGAAACATGCGATTGACGACTTCCAGTGTAGTTACCAACACATCTGATAAAACCGACGATTCAGCAGCAGCGTTTAGACAACACAAATGAATGGGCAATTTATAGGGGTGTAACAATAACTGAAATATGGTGATATCGTATCGTCAAAGGTCTCACAATATTATCGTGGACCATCACAATATATCGAATCCTAAGTCTCTTTGCTTAAATGAACAGTTCTGATGCAGAAACAGCTAAAAAAAAACAGAGGGAACTACATAGACCATGATCCTTTGCTCCGTTTCAGCATAGACTACGTGAAAAAATAACTGTTCTAAACACTATGAAATCTTCATTCTTTGGATTAAGTCTTGTGAAGCATTTTTAGAGGAAAAAGGAGCAGATTCACAGTTTTATATTGCAATAAATCTGGTACAGTGAGATGTTTATGGTGAAAATATCGTACAGAGAGATTTGGATTTCGTTCCATCCCTAATGACAATAAATGTACCAAATGACTGGTCAAAGCATTTTAGAGTCAGTCTTGTTATTATGTAGAATATCATAATATCGTGAGCCTCCCCACCATATCGAAATAAATATCGTACCGTGAGGTTCAGACCTTATCGTATCGTGAGACTTGGATATAGTTACACCCCTAGCAATTCATGAAAGGAAAAAGAAGGAATACAGTGACATCTAGATGAAGAAAACTGGGCTATTTTCTCAGTTTTCCCAGATTTTGTTACGCCGCATTCTACTGAACGTCGGTAGTGGATAAATCCAAGTAATTTCTCCTGACATCTGTTGTAAAATCGTTCCATTGCAACAGTTGGAGAAAATGTGGATGCCCGAGAAAGTTTAAGGTAACGCCAGGTATCGCTCACTCCTGCTCATAAATAAAGTCTGTTAGTTAACGTTGGTTGTCAGAGACTCAATTCTGGGAGTTTGAAGATTACCGTACATGTTCAGAAAAAAAACTTGTGTTACTGCCAAATGATGTGACAGAAAGACTAAATGTCCCTACAGAGTTTTTAGAAGACACTTTCTCTACACAGACACAACTTAACACATAAAAATGACCAAATTCTCCCCGTTTACTGTGTGCGGCGACATTTCTGCTGTGACGTAAATCCAACCGACTTGACCTGCACCAAACCAGCCCGAGTTTGTGTTTCGGAACAATGTGATCGGCCGTTCCATCGCATTCTCGAGGTGGAGGTCGTTTTTCCCGAGCACAAGAGAATGCAGCAATATTTTCGCCAATAGTCCCCAAAGGAAGTCGCTATCCTATTGTTCAAAAGTCTTCTGGTTTTGTGACGTAAGCGTGAATAGAGCTCATTCACCCACTGAGCTGCACTGACTCATGATTGGCTGCAGGTTCTAGGGTTTATGTAGTGACCGTTTAGATCAGATCAGGTTTAGACCAACTGGATTCCAGCGCCGGAATTAGTCGACAACACTAGTCAAGTGGACGCAACACAAATATTTTTCCTGATAGGCTTTTAGACACTTACAAACGCTGGCCGTCTAATAAAAGCCGTCCTTGATCTCATTAGTCGACCAGACTGAGCAGCCCCCAGAGTGAACCACCTAAAATACACCTATGCACACATTATTTTACTACAAATTAGAGTCAAAACTAAGGAATAAAAAGTAGTTTAAAGAGGAGGGATTGTAAGGTTTGAGTTTTGTTTTTGTTAGTTTTGTAAGTAATGTTTTGTAAATGTTTTCTCTGCATAAAAATGAAAAAGATGCAAGTACATGTCTTGTACTTGTACTTGACCTGAAGAGGTTTTAGATGCCCATCCGTACATGTTTCAGTAATTTAGCAATTCACAGCTACCTGTAAGATTCTGTGCACAAGCCAACGTCACCCATGCTTAGGGTGACGGGGACACACCCGGGATGGAATGATTGGTATAAATAAAATAGTCGGTCGGTATAAATAAATTGGTTGGTATAAATAAAATAGTAACATTGTGGATTCTTGTGTCAGTCATGATCTGAGGGGCTTCTGTCGCTGCATTTTTTTTTTTTTTTGAGTTATGGACATTTTCAAACACGGTTTTCTGTATTTTGCCTAAACAAATGACCATTTATGCTCCTCTTTACTATTGGCGGGGATCAGATTAGTCCAAAATTGTGCCAGTCCTGTCTTAGTCCTGGTTTAGTCCTGTTTTAGATCTAATTGGTGAAAAATAGGGACACCGGGGACACTTCTTGTATAAAACTGGGACAAATCAGTGGTTTTGGATAAATCCGGTGGGACAGGGGACACAGGGCTCAAAACTGGGACTGTTCGGGGTAAACAGGGACGTCCGGTCACCTTACCTACGCTCCCACGCAACAATTCTCCGTAAATATACAAAAACATGACACAAATCCACGCACAGCGACTTCACAAAGTTGATGTGATGCTTTTGGCGAACGTAGCATTTTCAGAACAATGAAAAGCCAACATGCTCATCTAAATTTGTGATGTGTTAGCAGTTAATACCCCATAGAAGTCAAATCCCCGTCTGTAAAACGCCTCAGATACTTAGTGCAGATTGCAGTATAGAAAAACAAACTCAGTGGAGTGATACCAGATTAAAACCTGATTGAACATAATGAGAACGAAGTAAATGTCTGAGCCGTTTCTCCCGCGGCCGTCCCCACTCACAGCCACGAATAAAGCGGGAGGATAAGAGCCGAAATGATAGCTCCACAATCTGCCGGGCCATCTTCATAAAAACATCTCTGAACATTAGCAACATTAGCGTCCTAGCATCAGCTGGACCATCAGCGTTCATCATCTTTATAGGAACATCCACAGTCGCGGCTAATTGAGGGGAGTGGGATCAGAGCGGAGCGGCTGGCTGGCTACGCTAATACCCGCCAAATGCAGTGAGCGGGGAGGCTTTAAATTAGCATAGCGCTCGTTAAAAAAGCTGTTAAACGACGCTAAAGCTTTATGCTACCTGTATCCTTAAAGAGGGGGCAGGTTTATGACACTTCGATGGGGTATTCATTTCAAGCACATAACATTTTCATCGCCGTGTCAGCTTTGATTGTTTTGATTTGCTCGTCGCGAAAAATGACGTATAAACATGTCTTATAGGTTTCGCTTTCAGTTTCAACACTATTAAATCACCTCCGCCTTCGCTCCCCGCATTAAATCACTCCCCCTTCAGAGCGCCAACACGGCACATCCCATCGGGTTTGTGAAGTTGTTTTAACACTTTTTATTTACAGTTTTCATTCATGATTTCCTGTGTTTTATTGTCTGTGCAGCACTTTCTGTCACGTTTATAAAATCTGTAAAATGCTGCGTAATTTACATTGGAGCGTGGGTGGCGTGGGCTTGTGGGCGGAGCCTGGGAGAGATCACTAGATGACTCAGGGGCTGTTTACACGACAACGGTAATGGGTGGAAAACGCAAAACATTTCTCCAGATGTTCATATCGTTCAGAAGGCAACGGCGATTTGGGGGGTGGAAAACGCAAAAATGTGAAAACGCTCCACCCCGTCGTCGCCATGGAAACAGTTGAAAACATAACATCACGAGTACGAGTCAGTTCAGGAAAAAAAGAAACATATTTAGGGTATTTCTGGGCACCGTCGCTGCGATATTGTTTTACAAATGCCGCCCATATGTCTGAATACTCGGCCTGGCACGACTCCCAATCCACATTTTCGAGTGCTTTGTTGGTTTTATAATTTAACGTGCGTCCACATGAAATTGGTGGTGTTATTACACTTCTCCATGTTGTTTTGAACTGATAAGAGGAAGCAGAGAAGCAGAAGGGTGATACTCAGCGTTTGGTCTTGGTGGTGCTGGGTTTTGCATCTCCATGTGCAGCACAATTCCCCAAAATGCTCATGTAAACGCAGAATAAGAGTGAAAACGAAAACGTGCTTTTGTATTTTTGCTTCAGACTGTTTCCATGTAAAAGTAGCCTCTAAAACGTCTTTAGGCAGGATTTTTGATGAGGGGACAAAGTTGTAACAGTGTAGAAAGCTCAAAACTACATTTTAAAAAGTGATCTGAATGTGTAATGTGCAATGAATAACCCATAGATTTGTTTTTTTTTTTTTAAATATTGTGCATTTGAAAGAGGCTTCACTTACAGTTCTCTGCTTTAGGATGATTGAGTCGCTGGCATAAAGTAGTTTGAATATTATCATTTCTTCAGCCATGTTTCACACTTACAAATGTGTTACTGTGACAGGCCTCAGTCTATTTTTACAGTGCCATAAATCTGATCATGAGAAAGTGTCGGCAGTAAAAGCGCAGAACACAACTCCACACAGACGCCACACACACACCCTGCACGTTCTCCAGAGCCGTGTGTGTGTGTGTATGTGTGTGTGTGTGTGTGGCCCCTTGTGTCACGTACAGGTGTGGAGAGGCCCACTTCACACAAACATCAGATCTGAGTTACAGCAGCGTGACATTTAACAGCCGCACGAAATAACCATGTTCTGTGCAGATGTGTGTGGAAAGATGTGTGTGTACAGACGTGTGTACAGATATGTGTGTGTGTACAGATGTGTGTGCAGACATGTGTGTACAGATGTGTGTACAGATGTGTGTGTGGAAAGATGTGTGTGTACAGACGTGTGTACAGATATGTGTGTGTGTACAGATGTGTGTGCAGACATGTGTGTACAGATGTGTGTGTGTGCAAACGTGTGTGTACAGATGTGTGTGTGCAGATGTGTGTGTGTACAGATGTGTGTGTGGAAAGACGTGTGTACAGACGTGTGTGTGTGCAGACGTGTGTACAGATGTGTGTGTGCAGACGCGTGTGTACAGATGTGTGTGTGTGTACAGATGTGTTTGTGTGCAGATGTGTGTGTGCAGACGCGTGTGTACAGACGTGTGTGTGCAGATGTGTGTGTGCAGATGTGTGTGCGCAGATGTGTGTGTGCAGATGTGTGTGCGCAGATGTGTGTATGCAGATGTGTGTGTACAGACGTGTGTACAGATGTGTGTGTGCAGATGTGTGTGTGTGTGCAGACGTGTGTGTACAGACGTGTGTGTGCAGACATGTGTGTGTGCAGACGTGTGTGTACAGGGACATATTTATGAGTTCCTTGTAAAATAGAAATATAATCCAGTCAAAGGTGAAGCACGTCTTATTAAAGGACTCAAATCCACTCATAAAACTCCAGTTCACACCTCTGCTTGTCCTAAACCAGCACATGCCTGAGCCTCCCTGTGAGGGAGCAGCATCTCTACTCCGAGCTCCTCACCCTCACCACAGCTCCTTTTACCCCACCACAGTCCCACACAGAGAGCATTACCTCAGACGCTGCTCAGACCTGTCAGTCTCACTCCCACACACACGGCTTAACCCGCAGCACCAGACCTCATATTTATTCCTGAGCAGGGCTCAAGGCAAGGTGAGCATTTCAAACAGAGCAAATCATTCACACAAATGTGCAAATGAAAATGCAAACGGGAGGTGGATATGGGGTTTAAGCCACAGGCTCAGCCCTGACAGAGGTTTAATGTTTGTATGGTGTGTCTAGCGCCCCCTGCAGGAGTCTCACCTGGAGGGTCCCCGTATGGCTTTGCTGGTTTGACCGTCTCTCCGGTGGGGGGTGCCCGGGTGGTGGTGTGGCGTTTGGGCTCCTGGGTGCCCACAGTCACAGTCCTGTGTGGGTGGGTGCTGCTCGTGGTGGGGGGCAGCGTGGGCGGGGACACACTGGTGGACTGGGTATAGTTCCTCTCGTCGGGCCCCTCGTCGGTCCCCGTGGGGCCCCAGTCGATGTATCCGGACACGGTGGTGGTGCGTCCCTCCTGAGAGTAACTGTCCCACTTGAGCTGGCGGCGGGCGCGCAGCAGGAGGCGGAGCATCTCGCTGGGGACGGAGCATTCTTTACACAGACCTTTATGTGTGCCCCGCCTCCTCCTCTCCAGGCCCCGCCCCACATGAGCCCTGAGGTCCTGGGCCAGAGGGGCGGGGCTTAAGGTGCGGCGGGCCAATGGGGTGACAGTTCTCCAGTGGAGCAGAGTGGGCGTGTCCCGAGGGCGTGGTCGAGGCGCAGGGGGCGGGGTCAGTCTGAGCTGCTCCGGGCTGAGGGCGGAGCACAGGGAGAGGTCAAAGGTCAGGTGTGTCATGGCGAGAAGGATCCACACGCGCTGTCCCATCGAGCAGGAGTGTCGGGGCGCAGAACCGCTGCAAGACAGAGGAGCACGGGTCAGAGGGAGGAAACAGAACAAATCCAACGATTATTTTCTCACACACAGACCGATGCACATGCAATACATTAACAAAGGGCGGCAGATGCTGCGGAGATAAATTGTATGACTGTTAATCGCAGTTTACAGCGTCACGTGAACTGGACTATAGGCTGTAGATCCCTGCTGCTCATTACAAACTGTGGTGGAGCAGTCGTCATAAAACGGTCACATTTTTATAGCGCTTTTCCACCTTTCAAGGCACTCAAAGCGCTTTACAACAAAGAACCACTCACCCATTCACACACACATTCACACACCAGTGTACGCAGACACTGGGGGAGAGGTGGGTTAAGTGTCTTGCCCAAGGACACAACGACAGCTTCATCTGTGGGAGCTGGAATCACCGGCGCCAACCTGTGGGTCAGTGGACAAACGCTCCACCAACTGAGCGAGTGTCGACCCTATCGAGCACTCTGACGTTTTTTTAGTTTACACATAAAGTTTATGAGAATCAGAATCAGTTTTATTGGCCAAGTGCACTTACTGATACAAGAAATTTGACTCAGGCAGATGTTTGGCTCTGTATCAGCTCTATTTTTAGATTCGATTCAACTTTATTGGCATTGCAATGTGGTTTAGCGTCTCATCAGAAGTGCAAGGAGCAGCAAGTGCAATATATACAGAATGTAGAGAATATACAGTAAAAATCGCAAAGAGCTAAAAAAAAAAAAAAAAAGGAAAGTTGTCCATTACGTGTCCGTCCGTCTAGCTAAATAAAGTTCTCTCTGATGTTTGTGTCTCCTTGATGTTCGCCGCTCCTGAGGTAAAATTGTCGGGTCAGGTGACTTTAAATTTAGGTACAATGACCGGCGAAGAATGAATCAGATACTGTGGTAAGCGAACAGAAAACAATGTGATAGATTGCCTATGCACAAAGTAGTGCGCATGTGCAGTGCAGATATGGTAGTCGGGACAAATTGGGCACTGACACAGGGTTTGAATAGGGCCCAGGAGAGATCACAAGATTACTGAAACACTCAGGCGTGTTTTTGATAACATTAGAAAGCTCCAAAGAGTCAATTTTCCACAACAACTTCTTTTTTTAAGATAAACGTCAAGTCTGGAACATTCAAGACAATCACAATCACATCCTTACGGACTCCCCCAGTAGAAAAGTTCCACGGTGCGTCTTTAAAATGAGCAGAGACAAGCCAGCACGCGGTTTTACTGACGGATCAGACTTTTCCATAAGTGCCCACTCTGCAGATCTGTCCATTTGAACTTTGTGAACTCCGTCTTAATTAAGCTCCAGTCCTGATTCCTTTGTCCACGCTCGGTTAATTATAATCTAAGGGCTGAGGGAACTGTCCGACTGGAGCTTTTCTACGCTCTCCTCCCCGCGATTCTGATCAAGGCGCGCGATTGGTCAGACACAAGGTCAGATGATCCGTACACTTTTATCTCCTGCGAACCCAAAGTCAAGGCATCCCAGGGGCCGGCCTCATTATGCGCCCAGAGAGAGGCGCGTTATCATGCAAAATCCTCCACTTTACCTCTGACCTGGCCCAGATTCTCAGATTCTCAAGTTAGACCTGTCAAAAATATCAGAAATCAGACATGAATTTCCTCTATTTTCATGGAGACCAAACCAGACCAAGTTACAGGTCAGATCTGTGGAGAGGCGACCCCGCTCACAGTCAGAATGCATGTTTTTCTAGGTATTTTTGAGCTATAAAACCACCTCTAATTGAATAAATGTAACATAAAGCTGTTTAATGTCATACTGTGGAACATTCCGGGCAGGGCAGTGACGTATCCATAGAAACAAGCAGGTGATGAACCCCCAACTAGAAAGTTACACAGTGAAACTTTAAATAAATGCATTCAACAAGAAAGAGGAAACAAAATTACTGCATAGAGAATGTAAATAAGTGGAGCTAGTGGAGTTTTTGCTTCCCGTGCTAAGTCACTCCCCCTTCAGAGCACTATCACAACACAGTCAGCAAACATCCCATTAATGAAATTAGTGCGATATTCAGTATCGGTATCGGCTCCAGATCTGGCTCTTATATGAGTATCAGACATTATTTGATTCAGTCACGTGATCGAACTGATCCAGTTTCACGTGTTTTTGCAGCATCAATGCGCTTTACAGCAGCCGTAAATCAAAACGCCGCCATGTTGCTGTGTCAAACAGCAACGCAATCGCTGCAAACAAACAGTTTCTTTAACACGACTGATTTGATTCATCACTTACAAAAGAATCATCCGGACGAGTTTGAGATTTACAAGACAACAAAGCCACAGCAGCAACACTGGAGGAGGCGTTTCTAAGAAGAGAAAAGCCTCGAGATGGCGACAAGTCCAAGACAATACCGTAGAGGATTGTCGAATTTATCGCTTTAGATGATCAGCCGCGGCTTTCGTCGTCTAATGGATATTTTGGAGCCACTTCCTTTACGACACAAAAAAGTATCTGGTCGGTATCACAAAGAGCACTCTTTTAAAAAATCGGATTGGATCAGAAGCCAAAAAATCTTGATCGAGACATCTCTAAGAAATGACTGCACATCACATCGGGTTCGTCAAGTTGTAGAGTATCATCCAGATTTTCAGATGTTCAACTTAGGGCTGTCAAAAATATCGAAAATCAGACACAAATTCATAAGAAAAATACTGAAACTAGAAATACATTTGTCGCACGTATCGATACTAAAAGTCCCATTGACAGGACAGAAACGAACCTTTCCTGAATGTCTTTAGAATGATCTTGAACTGTATCCAAAGAACACAGAGACGAGTATACGCTCATGGACCACTCTGGTACCACGGAAAATCATATTCTGTTGTCTATAGAAAGAGTGTTTTTTTAAATATCACTGCAGTATCAGTATCAGTTTCGAGTATCGAGTCTATTCTTTATTATAAAAATTTAATATTGAGTATTGAACAAAAAGAAGCCCGAAAATAGACACAGCCCGTCAAATGTCACGTTTCACTGCTGAACAAGTGTTAATGAGATGCGCATATTTTATTGCAAAGTGGATTTAAAATATTAACAGCTTGTATTTTATCACCATGGACTGTTGAAGGTTATTACTGAGTCTATAAAACATGAAACGGAACTGAAGAAAGGATCGAAATCACCTCTTTTATGGTGTGAAAGTGCCACTCAGGAGCAAACCCCAAAAACACAAGCCGCAACTCTCAAAATCTACAAATGACAAAAGTCGCTGGAAAGAAGCAAACGTGGCAACTGTACGTCTCACTGCTTTTACACAGGGATGTGACAAAAACCAAAATATGATGTCGTATGGTCAAAGGTCTCACAATAACATCGTGGACCATCACAATATACTGAATCCCAAGTCTCTTTGCTTAAATGAACAGTTCTGATGCAGAAATAGCTAAAAAAAAAACAGAGGGAACTACATAGACCATGATCCTTTGCTCCGTTTCAGTGCAGACGACATGAAGAAATAACTGTTCTAAGCACTTTTACATCTTCATTCTTTGGATTAAGTCTTGTGAAGGGATTTTTAGAGGGAAAAGTCGCAGATTCACAGTTTACTGAACCTCCACAAAATATTGCAATGAATATTGTAGCGTGTGAGCAGATTCCAAGACACAAAAGGATTTCTCTTTGGGAGTGAACCGCTCAACCTGAAAAAAGAACAAAAATAAAACATTCAATATTAAATCTTGATCTGTTTCTGAACGTTCTGTGAAAATTTGAGGTTATTTCGACAAGAACTGCCAAAATTATTAGCCTGCAAAATGATCAGATTTTTAGGATGCCCGGTATCGGCTTCTCCAGATGTGTTATTGGGATCTTTGCCAATCGATTCATGATTCCTCATTAGTAATCCACGGGTTTACATGCATTTCAAAAAATTAGTTTGAAGGTTCTTTCTTGTGAGCTTTAATCCATGTTAGAATGTTGTTACCTCATCAAAAATATACCTGGAGTTGTGTTTTGTTTCATTCATCATCTGCTATACCTACTTTTTGTTCAGTAGAGACTGGCAATTCCAGGATGAAAATTCTCCAAATGATGATTGATGATGAAGTGAATGTTTAGTTTAAAAACACAGTTGAGAACTTCTGGTATTGTGGCGCGACATCACAATGTGGAGCAGAGTGTTTTCTGTTTGAGAGGAGAACACAGAAGACCCTAAATCTGCAGGGTTTGTGTGTTAAACATGTGTGAATGAAGTAAAACACGACTGCAGGTCTGTTTGTGATGAGGAAACTACATTATAACTATGTTAACGCGTTAACACATGCGACTAATCACAAAAAATATCGCACTGTTTGTTTGTTTTTAACGCAGATTAATCCCACAGTTTATTCTGAACGCTCCTCTGTTAAAGTGCGGATGGACCTGAAGGCGGCACAGGTGATTAGGTCAGTGATCAGGTCCATACGCAGATGTGAAGACGACAGATGAGACGGTGACTGGAGCTCAGCTGCAGATTTCTCTTCAAAAAAACTGCCCAACCGGACTTTAAATAAAACTATGCAAATATCGCAGCGATGAACTCTCTTTCCACAGAAGCACAAGCTTAAAATACCATCTTAAAATACCATCTACCAGCGATAAGTTGACCAACGCCTTTACAAAATGGAGAGCCACAGCACGTCGGCCTATTCACATCGCTGAAGACCAAAGGCTGGAAAATGTCGTGCACGTGGTGATCTGTCATACAAACTACAATCGAGTAGTTTTGAGCAGATTACTGACATGAATAACTCTTTAAAAATGTCAATAATATAACCTTTTGATAATAAATTGCATTTTGTCTAAATATTTAGGTATTTTTTGAAGAATAATTAACTGCGATTAATCGTAAAAGTAGTGATTAATCTGATTTGTAAAAAAAATAATTGTTTGACAACACTAATTCTAACACACTGTACAAACATGAGAAAATAGCGATAACATGTTCCCTTTAAATTAAACATCCCTGGGTCAACCTTGGCCCCTGCCCAACATTGATCCAGAGTGACACAGCTCATTATGAGGCATGTCTGGCGGGGCGGGTGGGGTTGGCGGGGGCGGGTGGGTCGGCGCACGGGGAGCCGGGTGGGAGGGGTCGGGTGTCCTTGGTCGGTTCAGCCCAGAGGCGATTGGAGAGAGCGAACTGATCAAAAGTGTCATTGCGTTCGGCGCTTTCGCAAACGGGCTCCAAACTGTGCGTAACTGTGATAATTTGAACTCTCGGCAAAACAACAACTGAAGCAAAAATAAATTGGATTCTGTCGACTGGACAAAAGAGTTTAATAGTGAGTGTGTTTGTCTACTAAATGGGTTCATCAGTTCTGACAGAGTTCTGCAAGTCACTGCGTTATATTTGTCTGCAGGGACGAGCAAACCGCACTAACACACACCAGAGGTTTAGAAGAAGAAGCATCTGTTATTACCTAAAGTTGCAACGTGTAACTTTCCTGGAGGATGAGCCGTCGCATTTTTGTCTCCACGTTTGGCATTAAACTCGTCCATCTGCTGCATTGATTCAATTACGGGCATTTTATTGCTCAGAAAAACCACAGATTTGCACTCGGAGTGGTCTCATTTCTCCACAGAACGGACCTGTAACGTGGCCTAACGGGGTCGTACGTTTTTATGGAGATAAGTAGGTTTAATAATGCCGTACTGTGGAGCATCTTGTTGGAGCAGACGGCGGATGGGTGAAATAATAAGTTGCTTATTCATATTAGACAAGCTGACTCTGTTCTTGCTTTTAAATCATTTATTTTCTTTGGCTTTTAACTCGTTTTAAAGTCTTTTACTATTCAATAATTGCTGTATATATATATTTTTTCACTCTATTACACACACACGTATCCCCAGGTTTGAATACTCCAAATTTAAGACGATTTAAGACCTTTTAAAGACCACTTAAATGAAAATTAAGACCAACGTTGCACCCATTATGCGGGCAACAAACACCAGATCCAATTCTAATAATGACCATTACTCACTGCTTTAAATAACAAACAAGACTTTTATGATAAAATCTCATTCAGAACTCATTTACAGTCGTATGCGTTGCTGTAAATAGACTCTTTTAAGAATTTAAGACCTTTTTGAGACCCCGCGGCGACCCTGATACAGTACGTTTTGATCTCTACTTTGGTCCACTTTATTGTTTTTAGTGTTTTATAACTAAACCAGATTTGGATTCGGATCTGAGTCCTATTAACATACTAAGACTGTCCTCACTGTTTTCTTTGTTTAGATGTGGGTCTGAGGACGTAGTTTTATTGGTTTTATGGAGGACAAATTGTACCGTAGACTTTATTTGACTGTGGACTTATTTTCAATTTCAAAAACACTGGACATGATGTGACCTTTTTATTTATGTCAGCATTTGTGTTTCTCCGGCCTGAAAGCAGAATGAGCCTGGCATTTGGGTTTCAAAGCTGAACTCCAGTTTGTTTGAACCTAAAATGCCTCTGAACGGTCACTGCCTAAACCCCAGCGTCTGCAGCCGATCCTGGGTCAGTGCTAGTGCAGCCTCTGCAGCTCAGGGAGGGAGTTCTGGAGGTTCTGAGCTTCACATGAGGCCTGTGCATGAACTGAGAATAACACAAACTTGGATGTGTCCTCGACAGTATTTCTACAGTATTTGTAATTAGTGATGTTCCGATATCATTTTTTTGGGATCCAATCCAATACCGATACTTGGCCTTAGTGGACTCACCGATACCACATAGTGTGAAGAAGTAGACGAAGGTTACTCCATGTTGTTACAGTGCAAAAGCAATAAATAAATAAAGACTATTGTATTTTTGGGACTATAAGGCACTTAAACTCCTTTAATTTTCTCCAAAATTGACAGTGCACTTTATAATCCGGTGCACCTTATGTATTAATTCTGGTTGTGCTCACTGATCTCGAACTGATTTTATGTGGTACACGACGCTCAAAAATCTGTCAAAATGCTTTAATTCGTCTTTGTTAAGCCACAAAGCCGCCCTGCTGGATGGACTGTCGGAAGATCACGGCTCCCATAGTCCAGAGCCACGTACTGTGCTTCAACACAATATTATGGTGTTGTGTTGCGGCGTTGGTATTTGTGTTGATGGAAAATAGAGTCCCGCGGTCACTTCTGTTGTGGCTTTATTAGGCATGTTGTGGCTTTTGGTTGTGTTGTGGCGTTTGCATTTGTTGTTTGTCCCTCCGACTTCCAGACTCTTCACTTGAATAAATGAACAGCTATGGCACAGCAAGAGCTAAAGAAAACCAGAGGGAACTACATAGACCATGATCCTTTGCTTTGTTTCAGCGCAGACTGTTTGAGTATTCCTCTGTTCCACCTTGTTCCTTAACCTTTTCCCTTTTGTTCAGTAGAGACGGGTCGACATTATCCAAATGAGTCTAGTGAAGGTGTGTTTTTAGTTTAAACATACTTCCTGTACCGCCATATGACATCACAAGGTGGAACAGAGTGTTTTCTGTTTGAGGGAACTTACTAAGGATGTAACAATAACCAGAAATCGTGAGATCGTATTGTCAAAAGTCCCTTCGCTTAAGAAATGAACAGAGGGAATAAAGAAAACAGCGTGAACTACATAGACCATGATCCTTTGTTCTGTTTCAGCGCAGACTACATTTGTTCTGAGGGTTAAGTGGGAAAAACAGCATATTCACAGCTTTTTAGCGTCCGTTTGACACGTGAATCGGTAGAAAAAAATGTAATGAAACATTCCATTTCCACGAGAGGAGCTTTGAGGTCTCTGAAACGTCACGCGCCGTTTCTACTCTCATCCCTCAGCATCCGAACGTGTTGTGACTGATTTCTATTAAACAAATCCATAAAGCTAACGCGCCATATTTAGCGGGCGACGTCGCCGAGGCGCGCGGGCCCGAGCAGCGCCTCCTCTGACATCCCTAATGGAAGTTTGAGTCGTGTGCAGATGGCAGGCCAAGTGCACAGCCGATTGCTTTCTGCGGATCCTGGTCCCGTTTCTCCAACACATGCTTCATCATTCTGTCGACATCATCATCGTACGCTGCAAAGTTAAGCCTCGACAATATGGAGAAGGGGAAAAAAACAGAAAAAAACTCACCCCATCCCCCCCCTTCCTATCCTTTCCTCTCCTCCTCTACCCACTTCAATCCAACAAAGCCTGGATCCTGTAACTGCCAGCGAGGAGAGGAAAGTACAGCCTCTTCTACACTTTCGGACAAAAATGTGTTAAATTGGAGCTGTGCAAAATGTAATTCAGTTGGAAGAGAGTGCATTTTAAGCGGCGCAAACTTAAACTTGAACAGAGCTGGAGGACAGGCTAGAAATCTGTGGCGGAATTTGCTGTTTAAACGACCTATGTGATTCCAAATGTGAGCTTTGAGCCATGTTATTATGCTGTTTCTTCATCAAAAACACACCTGGAGTTATTATTAGTTTATTTACATCTGCAAAGCTCAAAATGCTCTGTTCCAGCTATGTTTTAATTTCAGTTCGTTAGAGATTGGCAATTCCAGGGCTGAAATGAACCTAATGATTCCAGTGAAGGTTTAAGGACTCTCGAAACACTTCCTGGATTATAAAATAAGATAATCGTTTATTGTCTCCATTGGGAGAAATGTGTCTTGAGACAGGGGGTCACAGCTTTAATGAAATAAAAATATAAAATAAATGAAATAAATGACAAACTGGTGCAAACGAAAGGTGCATTCTGTCATTTTACGGGGAGAGGGTCCAGCGCCTGATCGTCTCCATAGATACTTCGTCGCTCGGCCAGAAAACGTTTCACAGGATGGCATCAGCTTCTGTCTATCTCTGTGAAAACAAGCAGGTGGCACAACCAGGCCGGAGTAACAGGTCAGATACGTGGAGGAGATGAGGTGACAAGACGTCCCTGTTTACCCGGGACAGGCCCAGTTTGAGCCCCATGGCCCCTGTCCCAGCAGATTTACCCAAAACCACTGATTTGCCCCAATTTTATACAAGAAATGTCCCTATTTTTGACCAATCTGACACCTGCCAACAGTAAAAAGACGCACGCATTGTCATTTGTTGAGGTAAAATACAGAAAAGCTGCTTAAAAATGACCAAAACACAAAGAAAACGTGACTACACTGACTCACATTAGCCACGAACGGGCCAAGTGCAGAACAATTTTCCATAATTAATCATTTTGTTTCACAATTTTATTATTATCAGCCATGAAAAACCAGGAGTGTCCCAGTTTTGTATTTTAAAATCTGGTCATTCTAGGAGGAGAGGCAACCGTGCATGTTTTTCAAGGCATTTTTGAGCGATAAAAGCAACAGCTCGATACAGTAGATATGCTCGATGCCATAATCTGGAACCTTCTTGAAGCAATAATATCTCCATGGCGACCATAAAAGTTTAAACTAAAATCATAAGTTTGGATATTTCTTCCAAAAACAGTGAATCTCCCATAGACCCCAGCGCTCCCTCTGAAATCATGACCAGTTGGTACTTTGCAGCTGATGCTAACTAGAGGCACGGTTCTGTCTGAGGCTGTGGATACGGCATTACTCGGACTGGAATGTTCCACAGTGTGACATTAAACAGCTCTACTTTACTTTTATTCACTTACAGGTGGTTTTACAGCTCAAAAACACCTAGAACCACAGGCGTTCTGACCTGTAACGTGGTCTGGTTCATTCTCTGTGAAGATAGAAAGGTTTAATGCCGTACTGTGGAACATTCCAGACAAAGCAATTAGCATTAGCCAACCGTTTTTTCAGTTAGTCACTCACCTTTTTTTGAAAAAGGCCCAACATAAACTGGACTATTAACACTCGTATTCATCAAAGCTTCTGAAAATGTGCCCTTTAAATCCATTTGATTTGTTTTTTTCTTGAGTTTTCAGACTAATCTTAACATGTACCTACTTTTCTCCATGAAGATGTTATTGCTTTGCCTGGAATGTTCCATGGTATGGCTTTAAACATGTTGTGTTCTGTAGGGGGCGTTATCACATCATTTTTGTTTGTGTCACAGTCTGCAGGTTTTGGCAAGAAATTTGGACAAATTATTAAAATTTGAGCCCAATCGGACTTTGTAAAACACAAAAACACAGTCATTGCTTCTGTGAAAAGGGGCGTCTCTCCACAGATCTGACCTGTAATGTGACTCCCTCGTGATAGATAGGTTTAATCTCATCTCCATGGAAACATTACTGCTTTGTCTAGAATGTTCCACAGTATAGATTAAGACAAATAAACTTGCCTTAATCTATACTGTGGAACATGGAGACGAGCAGGTGGCAGATGCTCCACTAGAAATGTCCCGCAGTGCATCTTTAAAACTTAGCTTCTCCGGCTGTGTTCGCTAATGCGTCGCCTTGGAAACAGCTGCAGTACGGCCCCAGCGGGACATCGCTGCGAAATCACCCCAAACCCCGCATTAACTAATTGCGATTTTTGTTTCAATTTGCCTCGGAAAAACATCTCCCCCTCCGCTCGCCGCCTCCAGGCTCCGTCTCCATGGTACCCTGCAGTTAGCGAAGGGTTCATTAGCCTTCTGCGCCTGGAGCTGGCGCGTGAAGGTCAGGAGCCCATCTGACAGACATCAGCTGAGGCCGGGCCAGAGGAGGAGAGTCCCAGAGCCCCACGGCCCCAGAGCTCCAGAGCGGGGCCCCAACTTCTGCAACTCTGCCCCGGAACACACCCAGGAGCGGGGGCCGACTCACAAGGCGCGTCCTGCCCTTGGTATGTGGGGAGACATAAACTGTTGTATAATTTCTTAACATTGAAATTCCAGTGTACAAACCTCTCAAAGTGCTGCAGTCATTTTTCACTCCCTCAGACTTGGCCGTGTTTTTCTTCTGTCATATTAAAGGTTGTACAGAGGATTTTCCAAGGAAACAGAAACACTGCGACTGTTTGTCCTTTTTCAAATGTTGCACATGTGTGACAACTGGCGCCACCTAGTGCCTCCGCTCAGTTTCATTTCTCTCCAGCCACTCGGTCAGGAATCAGAATACACTCGCAACTGTGAGCGGTGAAGCCCTGAGGTCAAACTCCAGCACCTCTGGGTCCTTTTGTGTCCAACAGGAAACAAAGCGTCCGGATAAATGGAAACGAAGTCAGACATTTTGTGTCGGCAACGATTCCTGACATCGAGAGTTTAAAGCTGGAATAAAGAGAATGTTTGGTGAATTTTATCAAGAGGAAAGACGTTATTGCCCTTCTGCCTACGGGATTAGGGTTGAAAAGCAGTTTGGAAAGGCCTGGGATAGATCGCTAGATTACTCAAACATGCATGAATGCAGGTTTCTGATGAGGAAACAATGTTATAATGTGGCAGAAAGCTCCAAAAAGTCTTTCAGCATTTTTTTTTAATAGTAAGTAAAGTTTTGCTTTTTTTGCTTCATGTTGTTCTTTCAGCTAATTTTCATAACTAATTGGGAGCCACAGTTGGGGTAGAAACAAGGCTGCCAGTCTCTCTGTCCAAATCACCCACGCACACACACCATATTGATATTGTGAAGTGGGAGAAGTGTCTTGCCCAAGGACACAACGCTGGCATCAAACCACAGGCCTTTGGGTTCACAGGCATGAATTTTCTTGAGTTTTTCTTTAAAATGGTTCATTTTTTACCCTGAAAGAGCATCTTAAAGGTGTAACTTTTTGGTTGGGGGGGTCCATGACCTGCTTGTTTCTATGGATACATCTTTGCTCTGCCTGGAATGTTCCACATTGTGACATTAAACAGCTCTAATTAACATTTATTCAACTACAGGTGGTTTTATAGCTCAAAAATACCTAGAAAAACAGACATTCTGACTGTGAGCGGGGTCGCCTCTCCACAGATCTGACCTGTAACTTGGTCCGGTTTTGTCTCCATGACGATAGAAAGGTTTTGAAAGCAGCTCTTAGTATGAAACTGAGACGCTGTGTGCAGTGCGGCGTGTGCGTCTGATTCTAACGTGTTTTTCATTGCCGTGTTTTCAGTGCACAAGTTGTTGTTTGCATTAATGTGACAACAAAACTCTGCTCTGCTCTGTGAAAGCTGTGGAAAGCACTTCTACACTCACTGCGATGAATAATTAAGAACGTGATAAGAAAGTCAGGACCACCGCAATTTGAAAAGAACCAGTTCTGTTTTTCTTGGTTTTTCACCCAGACATTTTCTGAATTTGGAGAAACTACATTTCCAAAGAGGTATTTACACTGCAACAAAGACAAAATGTAAGATCTAAACACTTAAATCTGTAAGAAAATGACTTAAAAGTAGTGAAATTATTATCTGTCCATGCAGCAAGATCATTTTACTTGACAAGTTCTTTTGACCTATTTTATTAGGACCTAATAAATCTCACATGTCGCAGGTAAGACGGTGTGGGGGATTTTTCTCTATGTTCTGGGGCTGCTCCCGCTCCTACAAAGCACCCGTTTCAAGTAACTTATGTGCGAAATTCTCATTATTTTATAAAGAGAAAGAGAAAACATGTCGGCGGCGGCATATTTCAGTGAGCAAACGTCAGTGTTGGGCTGTACTGGTCCACAACAGGTGCTTGTTACCGCACAATAGCCGACCTCTCGCTTGTTGTTGACGTGCAGGTCGGATGAATGTGACCCGACCGTTCAGACTGAAGTCGGATGTCAAAAGATCAGATATATATCGGTTTTGTGCATTTGGAGGATTTCTGTCTGAGCAGCAGTGAGTCGTACTTCCTGATAGAAGCTCGGCAGCGGCGACTGATATATGAGAAAATAGTCCCTCAAAGATTCAGCCGACGCAAGATTAGTTTTATTTCAGACATGATTCTGTGACACAGACGTTCACAGGGACAGTCTGGAGCTCTAATAGTTTTTCCTCGGGTCTGTGGAGTGGGTCAGACTGTTTTTAGTGGCAGGACGACTGTGGCCATTGACCTGCACTAGCCCAGCACCAGCACCTCTGCAAATACAAGGACTGGAGGGAAGATTTAGAAAAGTGTCTCCACATGTCTCCAACACTCTGGCTCACGAGGAAATGAGGAACTATGTCCAAAACTCACAACTGTCCCTTAAATGTCCTCCAGAGGAACAACACTATAACACAATTATGAACATGTTTTTATTCTAGTCCATCCTAAAAAATAGACTATCATGAAAAAGTCCAAGATTCTTTTCTTTTCTCATTTCAGAAAGTTAAACCCATATATTATATGGCTTTCAAACTTCACTCTATATTTGAGATGGACAATATTTTCAACAAATCTTTGAAAATTCCCTAATTTTAGGGAATAAGTTCTTCTTTATAGTCATAGGCTTGGAGTCATTATCACTGGTTGTGTCCTTATGGAGTAGTGCAATGTTTTTATGAGTTATTTTATAGTTTTTGGAGATTACCCATGTCCATGTTTAGTCAATGGGCAGAACACAGAGTATTTTGTCGACTAAGACTGTATTTTGTCTTTCTACGGGTCTATATACCTTATATTGTATTAGAATTCCAGGTCAGAACAGTGATAGTGTAAATAACTCTCTCCAGCAGATCCGTGATGCCCGAGGATCCACAGGAGCAGAGTGAGAGGTTCTAACCACAGGCTGGAGGAGTGAGTGATGACATTATCCTTTTCCTCCGTCTCCTGCTGATGGAGCACAGCATGGAGCTCCTCTTCCTCATCTCCTTCTATCCTCTCTCCTCTTCCTCCTCTCTTTTCTGTCAGATATAAGACCTCTCCTCCCCTCCATGGCTCCTTCCCTCCCTCCTCTCCTCTTCTCTCTCTTCCTCCTCTTATATTTTTCACTTGTAACTCAGTGTTATGTCGTTTACTGCCGCTGCTGTGACAGTGCTCCACAACACTTCCTATCTGGATTAGCTATGTCCATTTATATACTGTCTGTGGATAAGGCTTATAGCAGGATACTTAAAGGGCACATTTGAAGCTAAAGTCCGCTGCTAGAGGAGGTGGAATTCTGTCAGAAGCCAAAAAACGGCACAGATCAGTGTTTCCTCGGTGGAGATCTCACTGTGGCAGTGAGTCTGTCAAGGCAACAAACTAGTGTAGTGATGGGGGCAAGTTCTTAACACTGAAGAATCTTAACTCCACTTTAACCCATCTTACAACAGCCACGAGTCTAACAAACAAAACGCTCTGCCTGGTTCACTCATTAGTGTCTGGAAACGTTAGAAAACAACTTTATAAGCACCTCATACTTCCCTCTGGGGATTTCCCACTGCACAGACCAAAGCCCAAAAGACTCGATCGCCGACGTCGTTTCTAATCCTGTTTATTTACAAGTGAATTATACTTTTTGAAAAACGCTAAAAAAATACATTTCTGAGCCGTTTTCTTTCAACAACTTTCAGTTTCTCTTCTTCTTCACCGTCAGTAGTCGCTGGAGTTGGTGATTGAGTCTTTTGGGCTTTGGTCTGTGCAGTGGGAAATCAACAGAGGGAAGTGTGAGGTGCTTATAAAGTTGTTTTCTAACGTTTCCAGACACTAATGAGTGAACCAGGCAGAGCGTTTGGTTTGTTAGACTCGTGTTGTTTTACGTGGAAGTTCAGAACTTGCCCCCATCACTACACTAGTTTGTCGCCTTGACAGACTCACTGCCACAGTGAGATCTCCACCGAGGAAACACTGATCTGTGCCGTTTTTTGGCTTCTGACAGAATTCCACCACCTCTAGCAACGGACTTTAGCTTCAAACGTGCCGGAGTTCAACTTTAAATGGATTCTGGAGATTCTGAGCTTTCACATGAAGTATGGTCGGTCATTGTAGTTTCTGTTATGTAACTAGGTGTTGCTTGCAGTAAGAATGAATGTTTCTGAAGATATTTAAATCAATATAAAATCGGCAGGTTTAACGATGAGACGGTAAATTTGTAGAACATTTTTGGGCCTGTGGATTCATAAGACCCGTGTCGACCTCATATCTCGCACGAGCCTGTGCTGAACCGGGCTCTCCGCCGCTCCCCGCCGCTCCCTCGCTGACATATCGCGCTCTCATTTATTCAGCTCAATTGCATTTCAGCTTTGGCCATAAATAAATTACACAGAGCAACTATGTTTAAAGCCTGCCCCGAGGCGCGCCGTCCGAAAGGGCAACGCTCGACACGAGGAACAGGTCCACAGCTCCAGCAACGGCCGACGCAGCACCGAAAACACACGCTAACACACACTGACACACACTGACACACACTGACACACAGTAATACACGCTGACACACAGTAATACACGGTAACACACGCTAACACACACTGACACACACTAACACACGCTAACACACGCTAACACACACTGACACACGCTAACACACGGTAACACACAGTAATACACGCTGACACACACTGACACACACTAACACACGCTAAAACACACTGACACACAGTAATACACAGTAATACATGCTGACACACACTAACACACACTGACACACACTGACACACACAAACACACACTGACACACACTAACACACACTGACACACACTAACAAACACTGACACACACTGACACACGCTAACACACACTGACACACACTGACACACACTGACACACACTGACACACACAAACACACACTGACACACACTAACACACACTAACACACACTGACACACACTGACACACACTAACACACACTAACACACACTGACACACACTGACACACACTAACACACACTGACACACACTGACACACAGTAATACACGCTAACACACACTGACACACACTAACACACGGTAACACACAGTAATACACAGTAATACACGCTGACACACACTAACACACTGACACACACTAACACACGGTAACACACAGTAATACACAGTAATACACGCTGACACACACTAACACACACTGACACACACTAACACACACTAACACACACTAACACACGGTAAAACACACTAACACACTAATACACGCCTAACACACACTAACACACACTGACACAGTAACACACACTGACACACACTGACACACACTAACACACGGTGACACACACTCACACACGCTAACACACACTGACACACACTGACACACACTAACACACGCTGACACACACTAACACACACTGACACACACTAACACACGGTAACACACGCTAATACATGCTGACACACACTAACACACGCTAATACACGCTAATACACACTGACACACACTAACACACACTGACACACACTAACACACGGTAACACACAGTAATACACAGTAATACACGCTGACACACACTAACACACACTGACACACACTAACACACGGTAACACACGCTAATACATGCTGACACACACTAACACACGGTAACACACAGTAATACACAGTAATACACGCTGACACACACTAACACACACTGACACACACTAACACACGGTAACACACGCTAACACACGCTGACACACACTAACACACGCTAATACACGCTGACACACAGTAATACACACTAACACACACTAACACACACTGACACACACTGACACACACTGACACACACTGACACACACTGACACTTAATACAGCCTAACACAAACTAACACTGCTGACACTAGCACCATCCGCACCTCACTGTCAAAACGTGTGTGTGCGTGTGTGCCAGTGTGTACGTCTGTGTATGTGTGTGAATGTGTCTGTGTAAGTGTGTGCGTGATGTGTTTGTGAGTGTCTGCGTGTGCGCTCGTGTAGGTGTGTGTGTGTGAGTATGTATATGTGTGTGAGTTTGTGCATGTCTGTGTGAGTTTGTGTGTGTAGGTGTGTGCGTGTACATGTGCATATATGTGTGTGTATGTATGTGTGCATGTGTGGAAGTGCGTGTTTGTATGTGCATGTGTGAATGTGTGTGTGAGTTTGTGTGTGTAGGTGTGTGCATGTACATGTGCATATATGTGTGTGTATGCATGTGTGCATGTGTGGAAGTGTGTGTTTGTATGCGCGCGTGTGTGTATGTTTGAGTGTGTGAGAGTATGTGTGTGTATGTGTGCATGTGTATATGTATATCTGTATGTGTGTGCGTGTATATGTGTGTAGGTATGTGTGAGTTTGTGTGTGCATGTACATGTGCATATATGTGTGTGTATGCATGTGTGCATGTGTGGAAGTGCGTGTGCATGTGTATACGTGTATGTGTGTGCATCTGTATGTGTGTATGTTTGAGTGTGTGAGAGTATGTGTGTGTATGTGTGCATGTGTATATGTATATCTGTATGTATGTGTGAGTTTATGTGTGCATGTGCGTGTTTGTATGTGTGTGTCTCTGCATCTATGTGCATGTGTATATGTGTGTGTGCATCTGTATACGTGTATGTGTGTGCATGGATGTGTGTGTGTGTGTGTGCATGTGTGTGCATGGATGTGTGCGTGTGCATGTGTATATGTGTATGAGTGTGTGCGTGTCTGTGCATGTGTATACGTGTATGTGTGTGCATGTGTGTGTGTGCATGTGTATACGTATATGTGTGTGCATGGATGTATCTGTGTGTGCATGTGTGTGTGTGCATGTGTATACGTGCATGTGTGTGCGTGTACACGTGTGTGATCTCGGAGTAAACCTTGATGTAAGTACAGGCGGGTAAAGGGCCTATGCATTATTCAGGCTTCTCAAAACACTCGGTCAGCTCGATTCTCTGGCGTTTGTGGATTGGGGTCAGAGATGAAATGTGAGAACATGACTCTGAGAACAAACCTTTGCTCCCTGAAATACTCTGATACCGAGGAATCGTTATTATATTTCACATTTCATTACTTATCAGCAGCGGGTTAAAGGTGCCGCAGCTCGTTTCTATGGAGATTGTGTTGCTTTGTTTCGATCTCTATGGAGACAGGCGGACACCCGCGGGCCCGATTACAGCTCGGATTTGCGGAGAGGTGACTCACTTTCTGTAAAAACACACTGCACATTTTGGGTGGAACTGCCTCTACTAGAAAAGTTACAGAATGTGTTTTTTAAATAAGTGTGAGCTGGTGTAGGTGGAGGCTCAGGCAGAAGTGGAGGCAGCCACAAGAAAATGAGCTAAATGAGTTTAAAAACACTTCCTGTATCACATGACATCACAAGGTGGAGCAGAGGTGTTTTTTCTGTTTGAGAGAAGAACAAAGAGCCTGAATGTGCAGGATTTATGTGTTAAACATGTGTGAATGAAACAAAACACAACTCACAGGTGTCATATAGTGAAGAAAATGGTTATTATTGATGTATTTACTTATTGTTATTTACTGTGTTTTTCATGTCTAATCAGTGTGATACAGTGTATACCTTCAACTTGTTTACAAAATGTATTTTAAATGTGTTTTTCTTCTCTGTGATTCATAATCTTGTCACATGACCCCGTAACCCTATAAAAGGGTCATTGGTGGTGTGACACTGGCCACTTTTACATGATGTTTTTTTTTTAATTCTGAATGAAATACTTTGGAATTAAACATTTTTCCTTCAGCTATACATAGGAAATAATAATTCGGAATTGAGGTTTCCATGAAAAACAGGTTAAATGGTCTTTATTTAATTGGGCTCAGCATCTGGGGGTGGGGAAGGTTCTGATTGGACAGCGACAGCAGCGTATTTCCGTCTGTGAGCTGAGGAGGAGAAGGGAAGAGTGTCGCAGAAGGAGGAAGAAGACAAACTGAGTGTGAGGCTGCCACACCTCAGCCCACTCCCACATCCCGCTCACAAATCCAACGAGACGTGGAGGAAAGTCCCAAGAGACGACTGGAGGAGCCGGATCAGAAGGACGAGCCAACGAGCACCAACCACCGGGATTATTTTGAAGGAGAAGAAACGTTTACAGGATCCAGGAAGAAATTCATTCGGCTTTAAAATCAGAATAAACCACCATCATTATGAATTAAGTGTTTACAGGATCTTTTTAAAGCAGAATTAATTTTTATTCAGAATTCAATTATTTTTATTCAGAATTAAAGCTCTCATGTAAACGTAGCAATTATTGGCCCCGATGAAAACACCACGCGTGAGAAAAAGTGTTGGCTTGTCCCATGTAATTATTAAAGGACTTTTATGCTAATTCCAAGTGCCTCTGGACTCGTTGGCCGCGTTTTACTTTATCACAGCAAGTTTTTACATTACAAGCTCGGTCAGCACTGTATGTTAGCTTTTGAGCACCTGTTCTGGATTTCAACAAAGCTCTCGCTCACTCTGTGTTTTTATACCTCTCCAGGTCTGTTTGTGATGAGGAAACATTAGAACAGAGATCAGAAAATAGAGATACGTAATATGAGTCCTTTAAAGCTCTAGTCTCAGAACTGAAAAAGCTGAAAATCCCCAAATGTAACTGGGTTTGACTTGACTTTTCTGAATGTAGCACAGGAGCCACACACACAGACCGGCGCCCCCTGCTGGCTCCGCTCTGTCCCATTCGGAAAGTGGTAAAGTCTTCAGTGACGGTCCCGTGGTCCACCTGAGAATTCTGCGCCAGAGGAAGGAGTCCAACGGCCCCAGTGTAATTACAAAGGCCAAAGTAATTACTGTGTCAGAGGAAACTGTAGTACTATTACTCTGAAGGTCCTGTGTACTATGTGCGGTACTGTGTGTGCTCCGGGGCTACTGCAGAGGACATACAGAGGAGAGAGAGAGAGAGACCATGGACACAGAGAAGAGAAAGAGAGACAAAAACAGAAATAAAGAGAGAGAGAGAGACCAAGGACACTGGTGAGTATGTCTGAGAAAGAGCGATAGATAAAGAGACAGAGGAAGAGAGACCATGTACACAGAAATGAGAGAGAGACCATTGCCACTGATGAAAATGAGAGAAAGAGAGACCATCGATACTAAGATGAGACAGAGAGAGACACAGAGAAGAGAGAGAAAGAGACCAAAGACACTGGGATGAGAGACAGAGAGATAGACAAAGACAGACAGAAAGAGAAAGAGAGACCGAAGATAGTAAGATGCGAGAGAGAGAGAGAGACAGAAACATTGAACACTGATGAGAGAGAGAGAGACAGAGAGAGACCATTTACACTGATGAAAGAGAGAGAGACCAAAGACCTTGAGGTGAGAGAGAGAAATAGAGATAGAAACTATGGACTCGGAGAAGAGAGTGAGAAAGAGACCATGGATAGTAAGATGTGTGTGGGAGAGAGAGAGAGAAACAGAAACAGCGAGAAAGAGACCATGGACACTGAGATGAGAGAGAAAGAGAGAGAAGAAACAGAGAGAGAGAGGCCATCAACACTGATGAACGAGAGATCACCAACATTGAGATGAGACAGAAAGAGAAACCATGTACACTGAGAAGAGTGAGAGACAGAGAGAGAGAAATAACAGAGAGAGAGAGACCATAGACACTGAGAAGAGAGACAGAAAGAGAAAGAGAGACCATGGATAGTAAGATTTGAGAGACAGAAACAGAGAGAAAGAGACCATGGACATTGAGATGAGACAGAGAGAGAGAGAAAGAAAGAAACAGAGAGAGAAATAGAAACTATGGACTCAGAGAAGAGAGAGAAAAACAGAAACCATGGAGAGTAAGGTGCAAGAGAGAGAGAGAGACAGAAAAAGAGAGAGAGAATGGGCACTGATGAGAAAGAGAGACACAGACACAGAGAGGAGAGACAAACAGACACACACAGAGAGAGAGAGAGAATGGACACTGATGGGGAAAAAGAGAGACAGACACAGAGAGGAGAGACAAACAGACACAGAGAGAGAGAGAGAATGGACACTGATGAGAAAGAGAGAGACACAGACACAGAGAGGAGAGACAAACAGACACACAGAGAGAGAGAGAATGGACACTGATGAGAAAGAGAGAGACACAGACACAGAGAGGAGAGACAAACAGATACACAGAGAGAGAGAGAGAGAGAGAGAGAGAGAGAGAGAGAGAGAGAATGGACACTGATGAGAAAGAGAGAGACACAGACACAGAGAGAGAGAGAAAAATAGAAACAATGGAGAGTAAGGTGCAAGAGAGACACAGACACAGAGAGGAGAGACAAACAGACACACAGAGAGAGAGAGAGAATGGACACTGATGGGAAAAAGAGAGACAGACACACACAGAGAGAGAGAGAGAATGGACACTGATGGGAAAAAGAGAGACAGACACACAGAGAGAGAGAGAGAGAGAGAGAGAATGGACACTGATGGGGAAAAGAGAGCATGGGCCCTGAGATGAGAGAGGAGCAGATCTGTGAGGGTTTCTGTGCCTCGGGCTTCGCTTTATCTCACACTTACTTTACATTTTGTTTATTGTGAACCACAGTATTGATCTAAAGGACTTTGGCTTCAGGGTAAAACTGATTCTGGCCCGTCTCCCAAACCCTCCACCACCCGTCAAAAGTTTGGACGCGTTCAGTGTTTTGTTTTCTTTCCACATTTTATAGAAGACGTGCAATATATGACGCAAGATGTTTGGGATTATTTTGCGAGGGAAAAGAAAACACGGCAAACCTCTGGACTTTCATTACGCAAAATCGACTTTTCGGAGCTTCCTGCCGTCTTGTAACCCGCCTGAAGACGTTTCAGATGTCGTCCGTGAATGTTTCAGTAGTTTAACGATGTCTCACAGGCCCAACCCAAACCCTTCCGACCTGAACCTTACCTGAACCACGCTCCTACTCGACAATTCTCCATAAATACACAAAAACATGATGCAAAACAATACGCTGTGATGTTTTTGTAAAGCTCTTTGTGTCGCATTTTGTGCACGAAAAGCGCTCTATAAATAAAGTTTGATTGATTGGTTGATGTTCGCTTATTGTTGTGATAGTGCTCTGAAGGGGGAGTGACTCAGAGGTAATTGTTTTGGGTGAGTATAGCATTTTCAATCAATGAAAGGAACAGGGTGAGCTAAATTTGTGATGTGTTACAGTTAATACCCCATAGAAGTGTAAAACCCCCTCTTTAATTACAACAGGAACAACACAACACTACAGAAAGTAGCAACACACCTCATACCGGGCGATGTGGGTGAAGTGTGTTGCCTAAGGACACAACAATAGTATTTTGTCACTGGTGCCATCTGCGGTACCTCAGTTTCCCAGCGGTCTCCCATCCAAGTACTAACCAGACCCAGACCTGCTTAAGCTGGGTGTACACCGTGTGATTTTTGGCACTTTTTGAGCCGATTTTTCACTTGTGCGAGTGTTTTTGGGATCAAGTTTTGCCGTAATCGTGTGTCGCGCTTCGTGTCGTAAACGTGGGGTAACGAGAACCGATTGATGCGTTACAATCAACTCACAAACGGCAGTCGTAGGTCACAAGAATATCAAACCGCCTACAGTGACGAGGTGGAGCAACTCTGTGTCTGGTGCAGGGACAACGACCTGGTCCTCAACACCTCCAAGACGAAGGAGCTGGCGGTGGTGGACTACAGGAGGAAGAAGGCGTAGCTGCAGCCCCTGTGCATCGGCGGAGACTGTGTGGAGAGGGTGGCTGCCTTCACGTTTCTGGGCATCAGCGTCAAGGAGAACCTGCCCTGCAGCGCTGCTCTGGTGAAGAAGGCCCAGCAGAGAATGGACTTTCTCCCCCGAATTTTAAAGAAAAACCATCTGTGTGAGAAGCTGCTGGTGTCCTTCTATCGCTGCTCCACTGAGAGCATCTTAACATACTGTGTGTTTGTGGTTTGGCGCCTCCACGACTGCGGACAGGAAAGCGCCGCCACAGCCCAGAGGATTGTTGGCAGCCCTCTCCCATGTCTGGACCAACGTTACAGTTCCCGTTGCCTCAAATAAGCGAGAAACATTTTACATGACTTTTCTCACCCCGGACACTCTCTGTTTGTGCTGCTGCCTCAGGCAAAAGATCCAGGGCTCAAAACCAGGACAAACAGACTGAGAAACAGTTTTTATCCAAGAGCCGTCACGTTTTTAAACACAGCTAAATTCTAAATGACATTTTTAACTTATGAGATGGATGTGTGTGTGTTTATTTTTGTATGTATTCATTTATTTTTTTACTTTTTTAATTTCATGTACAATGACAAATAAAGTTCTTATTAGTATTATTATTATTATTATTATAACTCCAGTCGCCTCTCGTGAGGGTTTCACTGTTGAAGTCGCTCGTACAGTGTGAGAACATGAATCATGAGCTGTGAACTTTCAAACCCTGAGATTTGGTCGCACAGTTTGAGCTGGAGCTGAGTGAAACCAGCAAAAATATCACAGTGTTCGCCCGGCGTTAGCTTCTGAGATCTGACGAGGCTTTAACAAAGAGATTTGGCCACAATGAGCTCTATTCACGTTTACATCACAAAACTCGAAGACATTTGGAAACACCTTTCCTTTGGGCTCTGTTGGCGATGGCAACTCTTACAAAATCTGGGAAAACTGAGAAAAAGGCCCGGTTTTCTTCATCTAGATGTCATTGTATTCTTTCTTTTTTCCGTTTATAAATTGCCTATTCATTTGTGTATTACAATTAGTCTAATTTAAGAAAAGAAAAGACGTCACTGTAGCGTTCTGTTACGTTTAGCAGGTGAACAGTTACAACCAGCTTCCTGTAAGTGACATCGAAATGCGATCAGAGTCCCATCCTCCGTGGAAAGCTTCGGCAGGTTGTGAAGACGCGGCTGGTTTTGGTTTCATCACCTGCCCAGTGCCGGGAACCACACCGGAAGTCATCGTCCGCATGTTTCCAAACGTCTTCTGTAACCGTGAATCGAGTCTACAAGAATAAAAATGAATAAACTGCGCTCACTCTTCAGTCCGAACGGTCTCGTCCAACGCCCCGAGCGTCTCTTACCCTCTGCACTATGGGCGTCGATCACATGACCCTCTCCAAACGCCGCCGCTTCCATGGGAACCGCTGTAATATATTCTCCTTGTGTTTTGCGCGTGAAGCTCTGAGTCCTGTGATGAGTCAGAGATGGAGGGCTTCAGAGGGCCCTTTAAAGCGGGGCCCATTCACACGTCTGAGCTCATCTCGGGCCCTTTGTTTTTATGTCAGCGCCCTTAACCCCGCCCCGGCCTCCCCCCCCCTCCTTCCCCCGCGGGCCCCTGACACTTTGATGTGGCGGCGCAGAGGAGGCTTAACACGAGGACGGCCTGACGTGGCGGTTCACATCTTCGTGGAGATTAAGCGCAGGGTTATTATTAGGAAGTGGAAACATCTCTTCAGCTTCGGCGAACGCGGATCTGAGCTGTCAGAGGGGGAGGGGGGAGGGACTACTCAGGAAATGAGTCGGTTTGTGTTAAAGGAACTGTGTCCTGTGGAAGCTGTGGGGAGCTCACAACAAATACAAACGCTGCAACACAACAAAAAGCCACAACACACCAAAAAAATCCACAATGGAAGTGGCCGTGGGACTCGATTTTTTGACAAACGAAGCAAGGGGGATCAAGGGGGAAGTGAATGGGAAAAGTTAAAGAACAAGAACAAGAGGAACGTGAACGGAGAAGTGAATGAAGTTGGAAACTCAAGTAAAAAATAATTTATTTTGTGTCCAGGATCAATGTCACTGTCTGTCGTAAATAATTTCCCACTTGATCCTCTTCGCTTGGTCTGTTGGAAAAGAGTCCCCCGGTCAGCTCCGTTGTGGCTTTTTTTTATTGTGTTGTGGTTTTTTGCATTTGCATTTGTTGTGAGCTTCCCCAGCTTCCGTAGTATGCGAGGTTTTGAGTCTAAAAGTGCACTTTGCAGCTTTTGTGCTGCTCGTCTCCATGTTTTGTTCGATTGCAACTCGTTCCATGCGACATCGTCCACTAATTTAGTCATCAAACTTAACATACTTAATATTTATGATATTAATATTTATCACATTTATATTTTTACGTATAACGTTCTTTATAATACAACTACGAACTACTGAACATTTCACATTTTACTTTAAAACCAATGCAGAGATTCACAGATAGAAAACTCGTCAAAATTGTCATTTTCATGTTCCAAAATGCGTTACATCAAGAGCTCAGTTTTCCCCACGATGCAGAGCCAGTTTTCACATCTGGTTAGTTTGGAAGTCAGGGGGGGGCCCCCTGACTTCCAACAACAAATACAAACACCACAACACAACAAAAAGCCACAACAGAAGTGGCCGTGGGGCTCTATTTTCTGATGGACCAAGCGGGAAATGAATGGGAAAAGCTGAAGAAGAAGAATGTGAAAAGTAAAGGAATGAAAAACTGAAAAGTGAACTGAAAAGTACTGTCACTGTCTGATCGCCGTAAATAATTTCCTGCTTGTTCCTCCTCACTTGGTCCTGCGGCCTACGAATTGTGCTGTACAAATAAACTTGCCTTTATCTGTTATCCATTCATGTTTGAGTAATCTCGAGATCTCTCCTGGGCCCTATTCAAACCCTCCTTAGCACAACGAGCCCAGTCCTCTTGTACAATACTAATAATAATAAATAATGCATTACACTTGTAATGCCGTTACAGACTTGTCAAAGCCTCTGAAAGCACTACACTGCGTCATTATTCATTCACTCCACAGTTGTCAGGTCATTTGGTGGTCAAATTTCATGCCCTGTCTTATGTCGGTTCAATTTAAAATGTTGGGTCCAGACTATTTGAGGGAATTACTGCCCTAAACTCCACCCTGAGTCAGTCGTGCCCAAAACAGTCTCAAGACGAGAGGTGACAGAGTCTGTGGAGCAGCCGTCCTCCTCCTGACAGATCCTCTCAGTCTGTAACACAGTTTAAGACTCGACTGAAAACTCACCTCTTCTCCCTGGACTTACAATCGATACGAGCGAGTCAGGTTAACCTGGTGTTTTATTGTAGTTTTCACATGTGTGGTGTTATCAGTATATCTGTATACAGAGCTTTTTTAGACCACCTCCCAGTATAAGGTGTTTGCTGCTGCCGTAATTTAACAGTATTTCTGTTTACCAAAATATCTTTTGTTGTTTCTATAATGGTTAATCCTCCAGTATATGGAAGATCTTTTTATCCAAACCATTTCTTTAATGCTCAAATAGAACTACTGTTGCGAGCCATACATGTTCACACTACACCAAAGTCTCATCCAGAGCAAATGTCTCTTTGCAAAACAACATAAAAACAAAGCAGCAAGAATCCAGCTGTTATCTGCGCCAGAGGTTCACTCCAAATACTCACATTTTTGGTTATTATTTGACAACAAGGATGATTTTGTTATTCCAACTGGTCATTTCCTTAGTGAATAACAATGCAACTGTTCATTTGAAACAGGTTTTGGATATTCTATGATGTTATCTTTGGTCAGCTGAAGTTGTTTTAAATGTGCTGTATAAATAAACTTGAACAGAAGATGCTAATGTAGCCACAGCTGCCCTGGGACAGACTGACAGAGGTGAGGCTGCTCCTCCCACCACCATCAATCATTCACACACTTTTCATACCAGGCAATGCAGGTTAAGCGTCTCGACTAAGGACACAAAAACAGAACTTGGTCTGAGCAGGAACTGATCCTCTGACCTTTAGGTTAGAGGGACCACTGCTCCAACCACTGAACTACTGTCGCCTGAACGCACACAGACACTTCCATAAATATATAACAATGATACAAAACTGCACCCTATGGCTTCACGATGCACACCGCTTGTGTTTAAGGAGGAACAACACCATAAAAGTGTAACACGGTGATCTAAATGTGCTATAAATAACTTGACTCAACCCAAGATGCGAGTACAAGGCAGTTTCCAAGGACACGACTAGATATTTTCCTGTCAAAGCTGATAGAGGACGATGCAGACACTGCGCTAAAAGCTACACTAACACGTTTTGCAGGAAGTGCAATGTCCCCCTCTGCTTTTCAGAGCAAAAGAACTGATTTTTGGAATGACCATAAGTAAGGATTCAACACAGAAAACATGCAGATTCAATTTGTTTTTGTTTTTTTTCAAGATTTGTACATACTGTCTGCAACCAGTGGTATTAAATGTGGTATTCATTTTCGGAATAAATTATTTTTTTCATAAAAATGTGACTTGTGTGACTGTACAAACCCTTAATTGTCCCTTACATGTGTTCAGAGTGTGGTGTTACTGAAATTCTTGCACCCTACAGCCCCAACGCTGCAATTTTACAACATTCCCCCAAATAGTAACTAAAATGTCAAAATAAAAACACTTTTTTTTCTGTATTTGGGTTTCTGGGGGTTAAAGGTTTATTTTGTCGTGTCTTTTGCTTTTAGAGCGTTGAAAGTTTATGTGTGAATCAGTTTGACATTTAGCTGTTCTAACGCCCTGTGCAGTGAAGTAAAACCCCTCTGCACTGGGCCCATTATTCAGCCATCAGGAGAAGTGGAGTTTAACCAGAGCGAGAAGGAGACAGGGAGACTTTAAAGGTCCTGAGTTACACAAAATGAACTCTTGGGATCCTTAAAACATGTTCTAATGTTGTTCCCTCCTTAAAAACAGGCCTGGAGTTGTGTTTTGTTTCATTCACACATGTTTTTTACTGTTAGTTCAGTCGATATGGGCAATTCCTGGGCTGAAATGATCCAAATGATTCAAGTGAGAGTGTAAAGTGTGTGTAGTTTACAGTGTTTTCAGTTTGAACACCAACATCACCTTTTTTCTACAGATTATAGAAATCTCTCATAGAAATGTACACCTCTCGCTGGCTTTATTTTGGCATTTTAGTGCATATTTATTAAAAATCTGCCTTTTGGGTCCAAAGCCGTGTCTGTAACGGCCTCTTTAGGATTAGTTTAGTTTATTTAATGAGGCAGGGACAGTGCACAATCCACATTAACCTTAACAGGAGAGATGCTTGTACCAGGTTGCAGCGCCAGAGCTCATTTCCACCTGTCGTCCCGGGGCAGGATGATGTTAAAGCTCATAAAATCAAACATATAAAGAGAATGTCTTTATAATGACTGGAGCATTTGAACAATTCTGCTTCCTCATTCATACCCAGTTCTCTCAGGACCTTAAAATCATCGTCCTTATCAAAATCATCATTCATTTCTTTTCTCCAGAACATCACACTCTCCCCAGACACTCCTCGGATCACATTACGGGCGCAGGTTTGGTTTGAAAGGAGCTGCCGTTTTGCCGGACGTGAGAATGTGCCAAAGTTTGTCCATGTGATCAGCTCTGTTGGTAACACGTGGCCACACATGAAAGGGCTGAGTTTCCAAATGCCGCCCTGCCTTTGGGGATCCTGCACTCGACTACGGACAGAACACTTGAGCTTTCGGGTTGGACTAATGGCCCCAGTGAGTCAGACGTAGGTTATGACGTGACGAGTGCAGACACTGGGCTCTACAGGCGGGACGTGAGGAGCTCAGGCCTCTCTGCCTCGCCCATAGAGCGTATATCTGAGTGGACTAAGTGAGCGTGACGACACCACAGCATCAGCGCCGCTCAAATGGGGCTCGCGTTCCCACGGTTACAGGAGTGAATATGGAGCCAGGTCCATATTTGGAAATCTGACTGCGCGTATCATAGCAACCACAAGAGCCAATCATGATTGAGGTCGCTAAATGTGCCGCCCCCCTCATGGCAGAGCGACGATACTCTGCACCTGCACGGACCGCCGGATTTCACTGATTCTTCAGACTAAGAAGGAAACTTTTAGCTGTTATCATCAGACTTTAAATAGTCAGTTTAAGTCACTGATTTACGTTCTGTGTTCTATAATGTACCAACAACAACAAGCTGTCAATCAAACCCGTTGCTAACTCTAGGGGGAGGGACCTCGGGGAATGAAGGCGTCTGATTGGTCCGTTATTTATGTTCACATCTTGATTTAGGAACAAAACGGCGAAATGAAAAATCCAGGATCATGTGATCGTGGGTTCATATGAACATTTAAGACCAAAGTGTCGAGGCCACAGCAGCAGGTCCGGAGAGAAGAGCCCTACCTGGCACCGCCGGGCACCGTGACATCCCGCCGTGTCTGAGGAAAAGGGAAATGGTGTGATCCGAGCACAAATGTCCGCTCTGTTTCAAAGTCTGAGCGCTGTGTTGGACTGTTGTGGCTGTCGGTCGGTTGTCGATCACCTGGAGGGTCTCTGGAGGGTTTTTCAGATTTCGCTTAGGGGCGGAGTAAAGCTCTGGGAGGGGGTTTAACAGCTCTTTAAACACGTGAATGAAACAAAACCCAACTCCAGGCGTGTCCGTGATGAGGAAACTACATTATAACAGATCAGAAATGTAACAGGCCATTTAAAGAGTCTTCAGTCTTTCCACAGAGCCGCCCAAAGTGAGTGGACACGTTCGGGGGCAGAGACGGCCTGTTCTCACACCTCCCTCTGAACTCCAGATGCCCCGACACCCGCTGAGCTGTGCCCTCTTTCCAAATCTGCACTGGAGGAGGGTCCGTCAAATGCTTTTCACCATGGAGACATTATTTCTTTGTCTGTAATGTCTTCTGCGCTTTTAGGGTCCCCGCGTGTCCCAGATCGTTAAATGGAGGGAGAAGTTTGGTTTGATCAGAACTTGTGCCTCATCTTCAAATATAAAGCTGCGACTCTGTTTCTGAACAGTTTAGGTGCAGCTACAAAATAATTCTTCACTGGTCACAGTAATACCGCATACGCCGGTAAAATGCTGAGAAGGTTCATCTCGGACGGGGATGAGTCTGCCTACAGGACGGAGGTTGATCGTCTGGTGTCCTGGTGCAGCCAGAACAACCTGGTGCTTAATGCCCAGAAGACAGTGGAGATGATTGTAGACTTTAGGAAGCACACAGCCCCACTCCCCTCCATCATCCTGACTGACACCCCCATCACCACTCTGGACTCATTCCGCTTCCTGGGGATCACCATCACCCAGGACCTCAAATGGGAGCCCACCATCACCTCCATCATAAAGAAGGCCCAGCAGAGGATGTACTTCCTGAGGCAGCTGAAGAAATTCAACCTGCCAGCACGGACAATGGTGCAGTTCTACACTGCCATCATCGAGTCCATCCTCACCTCCTCCATCACCGTGTGGTATGCTGGAGCCTCCACCAGGGACAAACAGAGACTGCAACGTGTTGTGCGCTCTGCTGAGAAGGTGATTGGTTGCAGCCTTCCATCTCTTCAGGACCTGTACACTTCCAGGACTCGGACACGTGCAGGTCGAATTGCAGCTGATCCTTCTCACCCTGGACATGGACTTTTTGACCTACTCCCCTCAGGCAGGAGGCTACGGTCCATTCGGACCAGAACCTCTCGCCACAAAAACAGTTTCTTCCCCTCTGCTGTTGGACTCATAAATAATAACACTCGGACTGGTCCCACCCCCACTCTGCTTCTGTCACATGACCCTGTGTTCTCGCACCTGCCTGCACCTGCCTGTTTTGCACTGATCACTGATACTCTTATACTCTATATTATTATACTCCTGTAAATTTGTAAATTTTGTTATATTATATTATAGCTTTATTTTATTCTATTATTTGTTGCATGTCAGTGTTTGTCTACATCCTGCTCCAAGTACCGCAGCAATTTCCTAATGTTGTGAACCTGTTCACTCATATGGCAATAAAACACATTCTGATTCTGATTCTGATCAAAATTTGGATACAGCCCAACCCTTGTATACAGTGGTCCCTTGTTTATCGTTACGTTCTTTATTTTTTACAATTATTATAAATGTTTTAAGGCTGTAAAACCCCTCACCACACACTTTATAGGCTTTTCTCAGACAGGATCCGCAATCTAACCTGGGAATCATTCCACCTTCGATTACACAGGACAGAAATTGCCCAAAAAATCCACGAAACAGCGAGACTACGAAAGGTGAAGCGTGTTACAGTGAGGGACGACTGTACTGTAGATGATTGAAATGTGACACGTGGGACCAGCCTTTTCAAATCTGCAAAACAAATGTATCTGTGGGTACGAATAAAGCAGCCTCACCCTAACCTAACACACACGACAGAAACGAGCGTCTGCGGTTGAACCGTCTCGAGTTTGGACACGTTTTTCACGCTCTGTGGTCCAGTTAAAGTCCCTCCTGGATTATTTCAGACTGTAGAAGCCACTCAGGCTGCTCGGGAAAGTGCGGTGTCCTACTTTTAAAGGACAGCTACAGTCACATGACCGAGTGACTGCCGAGTGATCCCGGCGATAAGAATTTCTCATTGATTTTTACAGAGTGGCTGCACCTGCGGTTAAAGCCTGAGCTCTGAGGCTGAGCAGGGCCGGGTCTGATCACCAGGACTTTACGGGGCACTGACGGGAACTAATGTTGTGTCCTTAAGCAACGCACTTCACTGGGACTCACACGGGAACAGGTTTTGAAGTGTGACATGTAGCTGAAGTAAATATAGATGATAATAAACAAACCATAAAAGAGAATTATCCCCAAAAAGTGTTCTAAATATACAAAACAATAAAATAGAAAAGACAATAACAGTAGTTTGTATCTGTCTATAAACTGTCGTATAATACTACTACTACTACTACTACTACTACTACTACTAATAATAATAATAATAATAATAATAATAATAATAATAAATCATAAAAATAGTCTCCAGAAGTCATACAAAAACAGACAATGATGCAAACAATTCAGTTAATAAAATAAATACATTAATAAAATATAATTAAAATAAATTATAATAAAATAAATTAAATAATATCACAATCATAAAATAAATAAAAATAAATAATAATAAAAAGTATATTATAATAAAAATAAAATAAAAGATAAGCAAACCAATACATTTTTTTCTTGGTTGTACAAGTACAATTATTAATATGTGATCATACTTAATTTATTTATGTTGTTGTAAGGCGACCTTGGGTGTCCAGAGAGGCGCACAATAAACAAAATGTATTATTATTATTATTATTATTATCATTATTGTTATTATTATTATTATTAAAAATGAGGTTTAAGAGGTGATTTAAAAGATGGTACTTTGGGGATGGTACTAGGGGTCGCCTCTCCATAGATCTGACCTGTAACTTGGTCTGGTGAGAGTCTCCGGTGGAGTGTGCACATGTTTTGACCTGGTTTCTGGTTCATGTCTCTAATTCCTGGGCCTATTTACGCGAAACAAAAACTGGTACAAGTTCAGCCTCTTCTGTGTCAGGAGAGAAAAACAAACAATTTGTGGATTTTGATTTTTCCAGTTTCTTTCAAACACAGTGAATCTCCCAAAGAGTTTTAGAGACACTTGGCCTCCATCTGCCACCATCAAGTCGTACAACATGAAACAAAGGCTGTACATAAATGACCTCACCTCGTAGGCACCGCGTTCCAAATAGGAAGTGAGCATGGACGTGCTTCCGGCTCCAGCGACTCTGGCTTCAGCTGACTTTACGCTGAAAAATTGTCACCGTTCCCCCTTTACCTGCTGCTGTGGCCTCGTTATTCTGGTCTTAAAATGTTCCTATTAAACTGCTCTACAGGATCCTGGGGGTTTTATTTCACTCGGCAGGAGAAGGAAAGAGAAGGAAGAAAGAAGACAGAACATGGAGGAAGGAAAGAAGAACAAAGAGAATAAGAAAGGGAAGAAGGGGAAGAAGATGATAAAGAAGAAGACGGTGGAGAAGGAGAACAAGAACACGAAAGAAGGAGGAGAACAAGAAGAAGACAAAGAAGAAGAATGACAAGAAGAAAACAAAGAAGAAAACGATGAAGGAGGAGGAGAACAAGATGACAAAGAAGAAGAATGAAAAGAAGACGAAGAAGAAAATGAAGAAGGAGGAGGAGAAGGAGAACAAGAAGACAAAGAAGAAAAAGAATGAGAAGAAGACGAAGAAGACGTGAAGAAGAAGAAAACAAAGAAGAAGAAAAGACAAAGAACACTGCAGTTTTGTTTTAAAAGTCCAATTCTTGATACAGGCTCCAGGCTTCAAAACTCTTCATGGACGCAGTGATCTTCTCGCATTGATGTTTCTGCATCACCTCATGGTCTGGGAGGTGAACTGCTGCCTCCTTGACCCAGTTGGCTAAAGAAGAAGAAGATGGAGGGATGACCTATTTAACTTTGAACATTTTACCAATTATAATCATCTTAGATAGTGTCTTAAGGCTGATGCACCACTGAATTCAGACTTTGCAGAAGGAGGAGGAGAAAGAGGAGACGACGATGAAGATGAAGGAGAAGAACAAGGAGAAGGAAGGAGAAGAAGAACAAAAAGAAGGAGGAGGATGAGGAGAAGGAAAGGAAGTGGGAGGGGAAGGAGGGAGAGGAGAAAGAGGAGAAGAAGAAAGGACAAGGCAAGAGAAGAGAAGGAAGAAAGAAGAAGAAGAGGAACAAGGAAGAGGGGAGAAGACGACGAAGAAAGAGGAGAATGAGAAGAAGACAATGAAGGAAAAGGAAAAGATGAAGAAGGAGACAAAGAAGGAGTGAGAATGAGAAGGAGGAGGAGGAGAGAAAGAGAAGAAGAAAAAATGAAGAGAACACTGCAAAAACGCTCGGCCAAAATGTAGGATTTAAACACTTAAATCTGTCAGAAAATGACTTAAACGCAGTAAAATGATCCGTCCGTGCAGCAAGTTCATTTTACTCAAAAATTTCTCTTAAAATAAACTCCCTCTACATTAGAATGAAGCATCTGAGAACAAGTAAGTCTATAATGAATCCGAAAACAAGATGAATAACCCGATGGAAGTTTTAAAATCTCGGCCCGATCAGAGAAATTCGCAGTGAAGGAGTAAAAGAAAAAAAAAAGCTCTCGATTGTGTTTAACTTTACACCATGTATTTGACACCCGAGCACCCGCAGGACCCCCGCTGTGCGTCGGCGAGCGTCGCGGATCAGAGCGGGGCCCTTCTCGCGGCGTCTCTTTACGTCCTTAAGCCGCCGTTTGAAATCCCATATGCAAATACAGGCTCATTAAGGCACTCCAAATATAACGAGACGCACTTACGCTTAATCCTCTTTCTTCAGGTTAGTCTTTTAATCGTGTTTGTAAGGTCCCCTCTCCGCACTAATGGATGATGACGCGGACACATTGTTTTATTACTGCACTTTTAATAGGCTTTTTATTGAGCTGTTAGGACCTTCAGTTGTCTGTAGCTCTAATGCTTTATGTAATTACTGTAATGAAGCCACAACACGTCCGTCTCCTTAGATTAAAGTCTCGGGCTCATTACGGCAAACACTTTACGATTCCGCGCGTTACTAATTCATTCTATATTTGTTAGCAAAGACTGTATATGCAAATGGACATAACTAACCTGCGAATAGGAAGTGAGCATGGGAGCGTTCTGGCTCCATCGATTCTGGCTCCAACTCTCTGTGTAACTGCTGCTGTCGGACTCATTATTTTGGTCTTAAAATGTTCGTATTAAACCGCTCGATATCTGATCTGATCTGGGTGTTTTTTTTGGGGTTTTTTTTGCTATTTTGTCTGTAAATCAAGCTATGAATGTTCATAACAGACAAATCAGGCGCCTTCTTTTCCCAATGTCACTAAAGTTAACAACAGGTTTGATTGACAATTGACAGTGAATTATATTATTTGAAAAACTGTGGTTAACTATTTAAATCATAACCACAATATTGCAGAGCATGTAGCAGCATTGATAGGCACTGGGTAGTGCTTTCTAGCTTTTGCAGTCTGAGTCAATCCTTCTGTTCTGACCCAGAGCTGAACTCTCGCTCTGAAATCACGTGTGAGTTCACTGTTGCAAGAAGAGATTCTCCAGCGGCGGCGAGAAGCTCGAGCCGCCAGAGGCAACAAGTGAGAATCGACTACTAACGGTGAAGAAGAGAAGCTGAAAGTTTTGAAAGAAAATTGTTCGGGAATGTATTTTTTAGCAAAAAATATAATTCACTGGTAAATAAATGCGATTAGAAACGACATCGGTGATCGAGTCTTTTGGGCTTTGGTGCAGTGGGAAATCCCCAGAGGGAAGTATGAGGTGCTTATAAAGTTGTTTTCTAACGTTTCCAGACACTAATGAGTGAACCAGGCAGAGCGTTTTGTTTGTTAGACTCGTGGCTGTTGTAAGATGGGTTAAAGTGGTGTTAAGCTTCTTCAGTCTGAAGCAAATTGTCGTTTTACGTGGAAGTTCAGAACTTGCCCCCATCACTACACTAGTTTGTTGCCTTGACAGACTCACTGCCACAGTGAGATCTCCGCCGAGGAAACACTGATCTGTGCCGTTTTTTGGCTTCTGACAGAATTCCACCACCTCTAGTGACGGACTTTAGCTTCAACCATGCCGGAGTTCCTCTTTAAGATGAGTGGGTTGCCTCTCCACAGATCTGACTTGATCTACTGACATTATCTGCCTGTCTGGAGATAAGTTTACCACCCGAAAAGTTGCTCTATATCAAATCTGTTGGTAAAGAGTCAAAAAAATTGCAGTGAGAAGCGTTTGTTTGTTCTGCGGCTGGTTCTAGTCACTTTTTAACATTTTGGCTTAAATGATTAGAGCTGTGTTCACTGCTGCCCCCAGTGGTCAGCTCACGCACTGCTCAGACTCCACATGTTCTGAGGAGATAGAGAAGATCACAGACAGAAGCACACAGAGGACGGACAGAAGCCTCCGTGTGTGTCTGTATCTGTGTGAGTCGAGAACAGAGAGAATAAATGAGTTTTAAAACCAAAGCCCCGGAGTCATTCTCCACAAAGGCCATTGTGTTTGAGACTGAACACGACAGCACGACTTCTGTTAACAGGGATTCTACAGCTGCTTTTGTTATGGCAGATTATTTTTGGAGAGTCCTGTGGCTCTGTATGGGTTTGTGTTTGTGTGTTTGCGTGTTTATGCCTTTGTGTTTGTGCGTTTGTGTGTGTGTGTAGCTGCAGTCGAGGCCCCTCAGAGCAGGTAGCCCAGAGCCGGCGCATGAGTCTGGGGTGATAAGAGGGAGTGTGTAACTGGCTGTGGGACTGAAGTCTGAGAGAAGAGCAAAGGAGCAGAAACATCAGGGAGACTCACCAAAACATAAAACGACAAAGCAGAGCAGGAAAACCTAAAATCTGCCACATCAGACCACTGTAGAAGACATAAGCATTATTATGGGCTGGGACGGGGCACCGGGGTCGTTGGATCGGAGAACAACAAGTTCAAACGTTGGTTCAGGGAGGACAGAGAAATCTGGAAACATGGCACAGACAGAATTGACGTGATGATGGAGCGTTCCTCCTTCCACACACCTGGGACACCCTCCTCCAGAGACTAGGGCTGGGTATCGATTCAAATTTCAAAAATCGATTTGATTCCCGATTCTCAAGATGCAGAATCGATTATCACGATCCGATCTGGATTCAGGTTAGTGTTATTAGAACCGTTTTTGAGCTGTTACCTGAGCTGTTCCAGTGGATCCTGAGGTTGGTTGTATTTTCGCTGTACTTCACCTCCATTTGATCTTATTTATTTATTGATTTATTTGATAGGGACAATGCACATTAA
>CM060654.1:3906244-3921244 GCA_030686955.1 Odontamblyopus rebecca
AGTAAATGATCCATAAAGCTCCTCTGACACGTGACCGTCCCTCCACAGATCAGACTCGGCTCAGAGGCTCGTCCAGAAGGCGAAGGTTCGAACTGTTTTACCGTTTAACTCTTTAACCCGGAGACAATAAAATCTGCCGAAAAAGGTGGTAAATCCGGTCAAATGTGTCCTGAAAATACAAATGACATGACTAGAATCAGCCCACAGAGCCTGAAAACTCTGTCCATATTTGAGAAGATCAAACCACAGACGCTCATTTGTGTCACGTGTCCCTCAAATCCAGAAGACGTCTCCTCTCCAAAATTCTCACAACGTTCAGAACAAAACATTTAACTTCTTTTGCCTGAGATAAGTCATAGTTTAGGGTTTTGATTTTTGATTCTGTTAAATCCACTCTGTTTCTAATTTATGTTCTTTGTGTCATTTTTTATGTCATTTTTTAATGTATTTTTGTGTCCTTTATGTAATTCGAACAAGCGAGTTTCCATGTTCTCCCTGCATCTTTCTCTGCATGTTTGCATGTTCTTTCTGAGTCTTTCTATGTGAGTTTGTATCTTCTCCTTGAGTCTTTATGTGCAAGTTTTTCTGTGTGAGTCTGCATGCTCTAGTGCCTTTCTGTGCAAGTCTGCGTGTTCTTCCTGTGCCTTTCTGTGTGAGTTTGCTTGTTCTCCCTGTGTCTTTTTGTGTGAGTTTGCATGTTCTCCCTGTGTCTATTTTTGCAAATTTGCATATTGTCCCTGCGTCTTTCTATGCAAGTTTCCATGTTCTCCCTGCGTCTTTCTATGCAAGTTTGCATGTTTTCCCTGTTTCTTTCTGTGTAAGTTTACATGTTCTTCCCGTGTCTGGGTGTTCGCTGGACATGATCCTGAACTGTGACACTGAATGACGGGTCAAATGCAGAGGACAAATGCATCTACTGGGACAATAAAGTGCACCTTAACCTTAGCAGACAGGGGCAGACCCGGAGGAGCTGACAGGAGCAGACAGGAGCTGACAGGAGCTGACAGGGGCAGACAGGAGCAGACAGGAGCAGACAGGAGCTGACAGGAGCAGACAGGAGCAGACAGGAGCAGACAGGAGCAGACAGGAGCTGACAGGAGCTGACAGGAGCTGACAGGAGCAGACAGGAGCTGACAGGAGCTGACAGGAGCTGAATGAAAGCTAAGAGCGGTGTCAGAAGATGGACATTTATGAGGTGTTTGGAGAGAAATGTTCCCTGGAGACGATCAGACAGGGGCAGAGAGAAGCTGACAGGGCCAAACAGGAGCCGACAGGAGCCGACAGGAGCAGAGGCAGAGGAGCAGACAGGAGCAAACAGGAGCTGAATGAGAACTAAAAGGAGCCGTGTCAGAAGACAGACATTTATGAGGCGTTCAGGGAGAAACGTTCCCTGGAGACGAGCCGACAGGGGCAGACAGGAGCGGCGGCAGAGTAACAGACAGGAGCAGACAGGAGCAGACAGGAGCAGACAGGAGCAGACAGGAGCAGACAGGAGCAGAGATGGACATTTATGAAGTGTGTGGTGACAAACGTTCCCCGGAGACGCTGGGAAGGGAGCGGGGACGGGTGAGGAGAGCCGGTTAGGAGCCGGATCGATCTCAGGACGACACAAACAAGAACGTCTCTGAGCTGTGGGCGGGACTTAGCGCAGGGCAACAGCCAATCACAGCCCTCCTCTGTACCTTCTGGACCAATCAGGAAAGAGCTGTAAACATGCGGTTTTACTGTTTGATTTTACATCGGAATCTGGGATGTAACAGTATTGATGCAGTCAATACTGTCAAATTTACCTTTTAATAAAATTGTACTTTTCTGACACAATACTTTTACTCCTACTCGAGTAATATTCGTATTGAAGTAACAGTACTCTTACTTGAGTAAATGTGGTTCCTCTTCCTACAAAAAAAGTTTTATGCGACAATATGAAATGATTTAAACATTTTAAACTTTGAAAACACCAGATTTTCTGCTTTATTTTTTCATGTTTTGTTCTTCAAATTACATTAAATTATAAATCAGCTGTTACGTCCTAACATTTATTCTTCATGTTACAGTTATTTCACTGGTTTTGTCATTTGTTCGCTGCAAACGTAAGATATAAACAATTAAATCGATCAGAAAATGAGTTAAAAGTAGTGAATTCTTGGTGAAATCTTGGCATCTTGGATCTTTCCTGTGAAATTGTCCATAGCGCACGCTGGTTGCATCGTGATAGTGCTCTGAAGGGGGAGTGACAGTGCAGAGAGCAAAGAGAGGAATAGAGGCGGGACTATAGCAGTTTCAAAACAATTAAAACAAGAGCTCCTCCAGCGGGGCAAAATACGCCCGTACTTTGAATTATTGTATATAGAATTCTAGAATCGGAATTCCACCAATCAGATTGCAGCAACAGAACTTAAAGACACTACAAAGCTTTAATATGTCAAAGCTCAAAGAAGCAGAGAATGTGGGTTGTTCTCGCTTTCAGCAGCAGAACATTTGAGAAGAGAGTTCAGATCTTTCATGAAGACAAAGCTTCAAAGACTTCAAAGCTTTGAAGTGTCCACAGACGGACGGACGGACGGACGGACAGCGCCATACCATAACACGTCCCGTCTTACACAACGGGCGTATAACAAGAGCTCCGCCAGCAGGGCAAAATACGCCCGTAATAATCAATAGGGAAATCTGGCTCTTGCAGTAGGAGTATGAGTATGACATCATCACATTCTAGAATCGGAATTCCACCAATCAGATCGCAGCAACAGAACTTAAAGACACTACAAAGCTTCAATGTGTCAAAGCTCAAAGAAGCAGAGAATGTGGGTTGTTCTCGCTTTCAGCAGCAGAACATTTGAGAAGAGAGTTCAGATCTACAGCAAGAGGGAAACAATAATCCTATACACTGTAAACAACAGAAAAGCACATTGATATTTTGCCTCTTCGTGAAGACAAAGCTTCAAAGACTTCAAAGCTTTGAAGTGTCCACAGACGGACGGACGGACAGACAGACGGACGGACAGCGCCATACCATAATACGTCCCGTTTTATCACGGGCGTATAAAAAGGTAAATATGCAACTTGATCATTTCTATTATTGACTAGACCCAAGACCATGTTATATTACAACACAAATCTGCAGCTGAACAATATTAATTTTAGTTGCCTCCATCTGTATTAAATAACATTGGCCCATAAAATGCTGTGATGTCTATACTATACTATAATAAACTGTACTATCATAAAATAATAGTTTATATTTTTATATTTATATATTTTTTTATTATATATGTTTTTATTAGCAGTTCCGTGTGTATGAGCCGCGAGATGAAGATAATTGATAAAATAGAAAATGATAACACAAAACACAAGTTATAAAACATAGAATGCCAGGGGGAGGCACACATAGAAAAAGAAAAAAACAAAGAAACCTTAAACAGTCATTATTATTATCTCTTTACTACCTTATGACCTCATCGCCTTTTCTCCCGCCGAGGCACGTAGAGTGACGCACTGGCCCCGCCCACTGCTGCTCAGATATAAAAGGGACCCACCGCCCCGCCGCCGCAAAGTGAGCTGCCTTTACCAGAGACTCTTTACCGTCGGTGTAGAGGAGAACAGTCAGAAAAATGGTAAGTACTAATGACGCATTTACGACAGAAATGTGAGCACGGTGCTTTTCTCATAATTACCCGCATAGTGTCCAGATAACTTTGATTTAACCTACGTATTTATCCGGAGCATTGTTGCGCAAGCTTGGGCTGACGCAGTTCAGGAAGTGCGCGGTAATCCGTGAATACTGCTACTGTTCACGTTCTTTTGTACATCTGTGGTTCTAACCAGGCATAGTCTTCTGCAAATGTCTAGTTTCATATGTCCAAGTATTTTAACTTGTTGTTTAGCCTAGAAAAACAATGGACTTCTAATGCACATTGTGCAACTTTCCATAAAATGGTGTCAGGGACTCAAGGTTGACTGGACATGTCAGGCTTTGTTAAAACTAGTTTTTAAAATGTCGTTGGTTGTTGTTCAGAGCCTCAGGGTGGCCTTAGCTGGCCATGTTCACTGCTTTAGTCCCAGAAGTCTTAAAATCCCCTGGAGTATTTGGGCTCAAAGGTTTAAGCCTAAACCAGAGGCGCCATCAGATAAAGAGGCCATGCCGTTTGCTGCTATGGGGGAGGGAGGCACCTTTTTCCGGCCTGTGTGGGCGGCTCCCCTCCCTGGTGGTGTGGTACGGATTTGCTGGGCCTCTGTTTGGGGAGGGCAGTTACTACAGGCTCAAACCGGTCTGCTAAACCGTAATGGCGCATACAGACTTGACTACACAGCATAAAGGAAACTGGCGGGAAACTTCCCGCCAAATCCGCCATACTTGGGTGGATTATCAAAGACTTTCTTTTAGACGCAAACCCTGATTTCACTTCATTCACAACACCTGAAGAGCATATGAAGGTGGTTCATGGCCAGTGGTTTGAGTATTTCCTGTATCAGACGCAATAGTGTTTTGAATATTACTGACCGTTGCCCCTGTCTCTGCAGCGTGAGTGTATTTCAATGCATGTCGGCCAGGCCGGAGTCCAGATGGGCAATGCATGCTGGGAGTTGTATTGCCTGGAGCATGGCATCCAGCCTGACGGTCAGATGCCCAGTGACAAGGTGCACGGAGGAGGAGATGACTCTTTCAACACATTTTTCAGTGAGACTGGAGCCGGGAAGCATGTGCCCAGAGCTGTGTTTGTGGATCTGGAGGCAACTGTCATAGGTAAATGCGCAACTATATAGAGATGGAGAGATATAGATAGATGTGTGTGTGTGTGTGTGTATGTATGTGTATATGTGTATATATATGTGTATGTGTATGTGTGCATACATACATACATACACATATATACACACATACACATACACAGACACACAAACCAGTAGTTTAATGGTGTGTGTTTTTCTTCAGATGAGGTGCGCACAGGGATATACCGGCAGTTATTCCACCCTGAACAGCTGATCTCTGGGAAGGAGGACGCTGCCAATAACTACGCCCGCGGGCACTACACAGTTGGCAAAGAGATCATTGATGTCGTTCTCGACAGAACTCGCAAACTCGTGAGTGACTCAAACCTTCCATTGTATTAAAAAATTAAGTGCCTTCATTAACATCAACTTCCTCTTTCCCCAGGCTGACCAGTGCACGGGGCTGCAGGGCTTCCTGATCTTCCACTCGTTTGGAGGAGGCACCGGCTCTGGCTTCACCTCTCTGCTCATGGAGCGTCTCTCAGTCGACTACGGCAAAAAGTCCAAACTGGAGTTTGCAGTTTATCCAGCTCCACAGGTGAGAAGCCTTGAAGGAAAATCTTAATTTTAAAGTAATGAGACCAAATCTGATCTAAAAAGAATGCATAACTGGATACTTGTGTCATTCTTGGACCATGATGCTAGTTCTTTCTAACCAGTCTGTTGTTTTGCCAGATGTCCACTGCTGTGGTGGAGCCCTACAACTCCATCCTGACCACCCACGCTACTCTGGAGCACTCCGACTGTGCCTTCATGGTGGACAATGAGGCCATGTACGACATCTGCCGCAGGAACCTGGACATCGAGCGTCCCACTTACACCAACCTCAACAGGCTGATCGGGCAGATCGTGTCCTCCATCACTGCCTCTCTGCGCTTCGATGGAGCTCTGAACGTGGATCTGACAGAGTTTCAGACCAACCTGGTGCCCTACCCTCGCATCCACTTCCCTCTAGCCACCTACGCACCGGTCATCTCTGCAGAGAAGGCCTACCACGAGCAGCTAACCGTTGCTGACATCACCAACGCCTGCTTTGAACCAGCCAATCAGATGGTCAAGTGTGATCCCCGTCACGGTAAATACATGGCCTGCTGTCTTTTGTATCGTGGAGATGTTGTTCCCAAAGATGTTAACTCTGCCATCGCCACCATCAAAACCAAGCGCTCCATCCAGTTCGTGGACTGGTGTCCCACAGGCTTCAAGGTTGGCATAAACTACCAGCCGCCCACAGTGGTGCCAGGAGGAGACCTGGCCAAGGTGCAGCGTGCAGTCTGCATGATGAGCAACACCACGGCCATCGCTGAGGCCTGGGCTCGGCTGGACCACAAGTTTGACCTGATGTACGCCAAGAGGGCCTTCGTGCACTGGTACGTGGGAGAGGGCATGGAGGAGGGAGAGTTCTCCGAGGCCAGAGAGGACATGGCCGCTCTGGAAAAGGATTATGAAGAGGTGGGCTTGGACAGCGTCGACGGAGACGAGGAGGGAGAAGAGTATTAAAACATGTTTGTCTGCAAATAAAGCTGAACTGTTCCATTCCTAAGCAGTGTCCAAACTGATTAAACGAGTCCAAACAAATATCATGGCTCTGTGTTTATAATTGTATTAATTCACACCCAAACCAAAATGCAGCTTGACTGTAAAATGTTGCTGGCTAAAGTGTTAGGATACTGGTGTTAATTTTACATACACGTAATTTAATAGGTCGATAGGGCAGGTCTAAGACTTTTTCTTTTTCAAGGAAAACAAGTGTGAAAAAACCTGAAGTCACATAAAATTGATACCACTGACCTACAGCATGGATCGATACAAAAATATACAATAAAATACACAAATACAGTATACCTCATATATATATCGGCGCATGCCCCACATGTTTTGCCTCTTCATGAAGACAAAGCTTCAAAGACTTCGAAGGTTTGAAGTGTCCACAGACGGACGGACGGACAGACAGACAGACGGACGGACGGACAGCGCCATACCATAATACGTCCCATCTTACAACGGGCGTATAAAAATCATAAATATAAATCATTAATATACAGCAACCACATAATGTTTAAATTTTTTTAACTATGTAATAAACATCTAGAACAAAAGCTTTGTGGCGTGATTCGTATCCATGGATCTCCATGGATACGAATCACGCCACAAAGCTTTTAGCCTAGATCCTCAGTACAAGAGGCTTCACTTTCACTGTGAGAGGGCACAGAGACAGACATGTCTCTGTGCAAAGATATCCATTTTCAAATCCAAAACCAAACATGAACACTGTGTTCGAGGAATTGAGGAGGGAGCAGAAGTTGTGCAATGCTTTGCTCAACGTGGCCGGCGTGCAATTCCCAGCACACAAACTGGTTCTGTGTAGCTGCAGCACATACTTTAAAAGCCTCTTCACTGACTGGTCCAGCCCTGACTGCCAGGTGTTTGAGATCTCCAATGTGTCAGCTGATATCATGAAGATTATCCTGGACTACTGCTACACCGGGGTGGTGCACATCACCCAGGAAAACCTCCAGGAGCTCTTTATAGCTGCTGACTACTTAGATGTGAGCGGCATTACCGAAGTCTGCTGTCAGGTCATGAAGGAGCAAATGTCCCCCAGTAACTGCATCACTGTATGGGGTATCTCAAACAAGTACTACTACCCCCAGCTGAGGAAACAAGCCTTCTTATACGTCCTGAAGCATTTTGAAGAGGTGGTGACCAGCTCTGAAGAGTTCTTCCAGCTCTCCAGCGAAGACCTGTGTTCAGTCATTGATGATGATCGGCTGAACGTGAAGGAGGAGACCACCGTGTTAGTGGCAGTCATCAGATGGATTGCACATGCTCCTGAGGAAAGGAACCACTACTTGGCCGACCTCCTACTAAAAGTCCGTCTGGGTCTGATCCATGTTGATTACTTCACTCAGTGCATGATTAGATATAACCTGTCCCACTACATTCATAACTGGAAGATTGTGGAGGAGAAGATCATAAAAGTGATGTTGGATGAAAGAGCTAGGAGGTACAATGCCTCCCTGCCCCCCACTCGTCTAGCCACTCCAAGGCTGCCCAGTGCGGTGCTTATGGTTATTGGTGGCTATAGCCAAAACAGAAGAAGAACCAACATAATTGAAGTCTATGACAACCGCACCGATCGCTGGGTGGGTGTGGCTAATGATGACTGGACTCCAAGAGCCCATCACGGCACAGTGTTCCTTAATGGATCTGTGTACGTGATTGGAGGGTCTGATGGCAATCACCAGCTCAACACTACCTGCAAGTACGACCTGGCAATTCACACGTGGCAAGAAATGGCACCCATGCATTCACATAGGTGCTACATTAGTGTGACTTTGCTGGATGGTTTGATCTACGCGATAGGTGGGTTCAATGGACTGGACAGGCTGAAGACAGCCGAAAGGTACTTGCCAGTGACCAATCAGTGGACCATGATTTCACCTATGAACGAACAGAGGAGCGATGCCAGCAGCACAGTGTACAATGGAAAGATCTACATTTGTGGAGGTTTTAATGGTGAACATGACCTGGCATCAGCTGAGACTTACAACCCACTAACCGAACAGTGGACCATGATAGCGGATATGTCCACCATGCGCAGTGGCGTCAGTGTCATCGCCTATGCCAATGAAATCTACGCTGTTGGTGGGTTTAATGGGGATTCCCGTTTGAACACTGTTGAAGCCTATAACCCCGCAACCAACACGTGGCGCCCCCTACCCAACATGTGGACCAGGCGCAGCAACTTTGGCATCGAGGTTGTTGACAATCAGCTATATGTTGTAGGCGGGTACAATCGGGACATCATTCGTTGTGCTGAATGTTTTGATGCAAGGGCCGGAGTTTGGACTCAGGTGCGGGACATGGAGATCCCTCGTTGTGCCCTGAGCTGCTGTGTGGTGTTTGACCTTCCCAACATGGCCGACTTTGCTCCGCCCCGCCCTCCTCCTCATGACGATTCCACTGAGGAGTAGATGCGCACTCATTTAAATAAAAGCAGCTATTAACTGCAAAAAAGTGTTCAGTTTTGTTGTTGTCAATTGTTTTTTTATACACTATCACTAGTGTATAAAAAAACAAGAGCTCCTCCAGTGGGGCAAAATACGCCCGTACTTTGAATTATTGTATATAGAATTAAGTTAGAATTTGTCAAACCTAGTTAAAGATGAATTGTTGGTGCAGTTTGGAAGTTTGACATTCCTAGATGAGACGGTTGTCGAGTTAGAGCGCGGACAAGAAATTGTCCACAGACAGACGGACAGACGGACAGACAGACAGACGGATAATCAATAGGGAAATCTGGCTCTTGCAGTAGGAGTATGAGTATGACATCATCACATTCTAGAATCGGAATTCCACCAATCAGATTGCAGCAACAGAACTTAAAGACACTACAAAGCTTTAATGTGTCAAAGCTCAAAGAAGCAGAGAATGTGGGTTGTTCTCGCTTTCAGCAGCAGAACATTTGAGAAGAGAGTTCAGATCTACGGCACGTAACATAAAAGGACAGAGATGGAAGATAAAAAGACAGAGATGGAAACGATCACAGTTAGCAAGAGCGACGGGCAGGTTTTCGCAAAGGGTCGAGCTTTGAAGTGTCCACAGACGGACGGACGGACGGACGGACGGACAGACGGACGGACAGCGCCATACCATAATACGTCCCGTCTTAGAACGGGCGTATAAAAACATCTCACGACAGATACTTTACTACTGTTTTTTCAAATTTTTCTCTCACATTTTTATTTAGTTTTGTTTATTTTTTTAATTAACTGACATTACTTCATGAGCTAATTAATATGTTTTAAGTAAGCGGATTGCCGTCAGCGCGGACCTAACGCAAAAATCACTACGCTCGTAAATCCTCCCATAACCTCTGGCTGTCAATCAAATAAACGACTCCACTGAACCTACAGCTGTGATATAAAACCAGAGAATTAAAACATAGGAAGCGATATGAGATACGGTTTAAGAAGTCTTATCTCCCTGAATTCCCCTGTGGTGTGATTGACGGGTGGATAAGCCAATCAGAAAATGCCACGGTTTTGAAATAAATGTAAATGAGATGCAGCTTTAATATAGTTTCAGTGCCAAAGGGGACTGCATACATATAACTACTATAGAGCCTATTCAGTAATATATATGACTAAACTAGTTGTGTTTGGGTGTTTTTTAGTTTTATTTTCATTTGTAAAACCTGTATTCATTTGACCATTTTTTTGTATGGTAGGTTCTATTGATTCTCCACTCGCAAAATTTCCAAATAGTGATTCACAAAAGCATAAATGTTCAAAGTAGTCAGTGGGTTTATGAGCAAGACCAGACACTTAGTCAAAATTCAAAAGGAAAAGCCCAGTTCGTTATGTTATTTGTATATGAGTCACTGGAGCTGTCCGTGGTGCTGAAAACCATTCAAACTTAAGAAGACTTCGCTGGAGCTGTCCGTGGTACCATCATGTGGTTTGAGGCAGTGTCTAGCTTTAGAGAATGTTCATTTTGATTGTAATTTATTATTTTATCATAGTTTTTTGTCAACTCAATTGTATTTGTAATTTTTTTTATTTGTTTATTATTTATAGAGAATAAAAATACAAAAAGTTTATAAAAAACCATAAAGAAAATTATTGAAGACTAATACAAAAGACCAAACCTATGGTCAAAAAAGTCCAGTTCATTATATGTGGTGGTTGCATTAGATTAGAGCCTTCACTGGAGCTGTTTGTGGTGCTGAAAACCATCTCAAATTAAAGCAACCTCACTGAAGCTGTCCATGGTACCAACATCTATCCTGAGCCAGTGTCCAGGTCCAGAGAGTGTTCATTTTAAATGTGATTGTAATTTATTGTTTTGCCATATTTTATTTATTTTATTTATTGTGGAGGCATAATTGTATGTTTTTTTTATTTATTTATTTATTTATTTATATAATTTGCAGACAAGAAAAAGGGGAAATGAAAAAAGGTGAAAAAAAAGAATGAACACCTAAAGTAAAGACCCTTTTAGGATGGAAGGACTGATCATTAAACTAGATCACAGTCATTGGCGCTGTCTGTGGTGCTGAAAACCATCTAAAACAGACCTCACTGGAGCTGTCCGTGGTCCCTCACTGGAGCTGTCCGTGGTACTGACATCTGTCCTGAGCAAGTGTTCAAGTTTAAAGATTGTCATCAACTTACAAAATTATATTTAATACAGTTACATTTTATAAGCCTTGTGGCGTTACTTGCCTGTTACCATGGAAATAGATATACTTTATGTCATACTGTGGAACATACCAGGCAAAGCATTAACATAGCCATGGTGACAAGCTGTAGCACAACCTCCACCACAATTTTATTTTATTATTTTTTTTTACCTTTATTTACCCAGGGAAGTCCCAATGAGATTACTAATCTCTTTTTCAAGGGAGTCCTGCCCTGCACACACCACTTTCATACTAGGCAATGTGGGTGAAGTGTCTTGCCTAAGGACACAACACCAGTTTTTGTTTTTTGTTTTTTTTGTGACTGGCGCCCCACTGTGGCACCTGGAATTCCCAGTGGTCTCCCATCCAAGTCCTAACCAGGCCTGGCCCTGCTTAGTTTCTGAGATCTGACGGGATCAGGCTTTGACAAACCAGTATGGCCACATAATAGTTACACAGTGCACCTTTAATGGTACCTGACAGTAATAAATAAAATAAAACATATTTATTTATTATTTACAGACAATAAAAAGTGTAAATTTTAAGCAAAGTCCAGTTCAGTATTTGAGTCTGCCTTAGAGCTGTCCACGGTGCTGAAACTCTCCAGTGAAAAGCAGTTCTCTTTGGAGCTGTCCGCGGTCCTGAAAGCCCTAGTGTAAAGAAGACGTGACTGGGAGCTGTCTTTGGTACTGAAAACTCTTCAGCTTAACTCAGTAAAAAGTAGAAGACACTGGAGCTGTCCACAGTTCAGAAACACCCCAGTCTGACGCAGAAAAGTCATGATAACAGATTTTAAAGTGTGATATGTTGCTGAACAAAATACTGACCAACGTTAATATTGAACCTAATTAATGCCACTGACATGATTAAAAAGTAAAAAAAAAAAAAAATGTACTATATCATTGAGCTCCAGTAAATGATTACCCATTGGTTAATTTATCTGTTTTAATTCCGAGTTTGTGCCAAAATAGAAAAAAAAATCATATATGTACTACATGCATAATATTTTAAACAACAGAAAAGCACAGTTCTCAAAAAGGAGTGGGAAGAAGAAAACTTATATGAACCCACTCCTGTTCATTACACAGTTTAAAAGATTATTCATAGCAAAAAACATTCTTAAGTTAAGATACATATAGAATGAGTCATAAAAGTTATTTAATGAACCCTCTACAGTGCAAAATCTTATCATAGCACAGAAAAATAATTAAAAGTTCCCCACAAAGAGAAAAGGAAGTCCCCAGTTTAAAGCAGCCTCACTGGAGCTGTCCGTGGTACCAACATCCCTCCTGAACCAGTGTCCAGATCCAGAGAGTGTTTATTTTAATTACGAACAGGTTTTGTCATATTTTTTGTTGATATAATATTATTTACGTTTAGGTTTATTTATTTTTTGCAGATAATTAAAAACAATACAAAGAAAATGATTAATTAAAGCTAATACTTGAGACCAAACTTGTCATCAAAGTCAAGAAGCAAAGTTCAGTTCATTATTTATGGCTTCATTAGGAGAGTCTATGCTGGAGCTGTCCATGGTACCATTTTCTGCTCTGTCTATGTCCAGAGAGTGTTTATTTGGCCATAATTTCTGTCAACATAGTTTTATTTGTTCATTTTTATTTCATTTATTTATTTGCAGACAAGAAAAAATGTTTAATGAAGACTAAATCTGCATTAGAAGTCTAGAAGCAAACTCCAAGTCATTATTTGTGGCGGCTGTATTTGAGTTCATTGCACTGGAGCTGTCCAAGGTACTAATCTTTTCTCAGTCTAAAACAGGTCTCACTGGAGCTGTCCATGGTACCAACAACTGTTTTGCCATAGTTTTCGTCGATTGGATTGTTTTTTGCATTTATTTTTGAGAAATTGTGCCTTAATTTATTCAAACCACTTTCTATTTTTGCTGCTTAATTTGAATTTTAGTACCACAGGGTGTCCCAAAAAAATACTCACAATAGATCATTTTGCAGGCCAATAATTTGGGCAGTTCTTGTTGAAATAACCTAAACTTTTCACAGAATGTATAGACACAGATCAAGATTTTATATATAATGTTTTCTTTTTGTTCTGTTTTCAGGTTGATCCGTTTTTTGGGGGTTTTATATTGTTATGAGTGAACAGCTGTGTCCAAGTCATTTTCCATTTGGATCTATTTTTTAAAGTTTTTTCCAAGTCTAATGAGGATTATTACTCAGTGGAGGAATGTCATTTTAATGCTGTCACAAAAATAAACTCTTGCAGACATATTTAAAACTAATTTTAAAAGATAAATGAAGACGAGAGCAGAAGGTAAAAATGTAAAAAAAAATGTGCTTCTGTTGTCATCAAACGATATCCCATAAAAGCCTGTAGTATGTTCTGTTCATGAGGCCTTTTGGAGATGGAACATAACTACTGACCCCCGAGGGCCCCTGTCCCCTCTGTTAAACGTTTGAGAGGGATCGTGTTCAAATACTGTTTTCTTACCGAGAAGAAAAGAGGCTCTGGGCCAGATTTAGCCAAAACCTAAATCTTCTTAATTCTCAAATCAGTCCTGTTGAGCTTGTGTCTGTTCTGTGATTCTAATCTCTGAGCCCCGTGGATTTATTCTCTCATAATTTGGACATTTTAAATCACAATATTCATCGAAAACAACTTAATAAAAAGAAACTTCTGCATCAGAAAACTGTGGTGTCCAATGGGAGCGCAGCATGGACCAAACCAGGACTAAACCAGGACCAAACCAGGACCAAACCAGGACCAAACCAGGACCAAACCAGGACTAAACCAGGACCAAACCAGGACCAAACCAGGACCAAACCAGGACCAAACCAGGACTAAACCAGGACCAAACCAGGACCAAACCAGGACTAAACCAGGACTAAACCAGGACTAAACCAGGACTAAACCAGGACTAAACCAGGAGTAAACCAGGACTAAACCAGGACTAAACCAGGACTAAACCAGGAGTAAACCAGGACTAAACCAGGACAAAACCAGGACCAAACCAGGACTAAACCAGGACTAAACCAGGACTAAAGAAGGACTAAACCAGAACTAAACCAGGACTAAAGAAGGACCAAACCAGGACTAAACCAGGACCAAACCAGGACTAAACCAGAACCAAACCAGGACCAAACCAGGACAAAACCAGGACCAAACCAGGACTAAACCAGGACTAAACCAGGACTAAACCAGGACCAAACCAGGACCAAACCAGGACCAAACCAGGACTAAACCAGGACTAAACCAGGACTAAACCAGGACTAAACCAGGACAAAACCAGGACCAAACCAGGACCAAACCAGGACTAAACCAGAACTAAACCAGGACTAAACCAGGACAAAACCAGGACTAAACCAGGACTAAACCAGGACTAAACCAGGACTAAACCAGGACCAAACCAGGACTAAACCAGGACTAAACCAGGACAAAACCAGGACCAAACCAGGACTAAACCAGGACTAAACCAGAACTAAACCAGGACTAAACAAGGACAAAACCAGGACTAAACCAGGACTAAACCAGGACTAAACCAGGACTAAACCAGGACTAAAGTAGGCTGTGGGAGGATCGCTGCACATCACACTAGAGCAGAGCAATTTTTTTTAAACATTTGGACCAAAAAGACGACGCGACGCTGCCAAATCCTCCAAGTGTCACTGATTTAACAAAGACCAGGACGACTCTGCTCCACAGAACAAACCAAAGCTCAGATCTGGAGTGGAACACGGCTCGGACGCAGGAACCAGGGCTCCGGAGAACGTGAAAACAGGTGAAACTAAAGTCATTGTTTGTTAGAGTCCAACAGAAGAGTGAAAAACACCAGAGGCGACACCAGGCCCCACTGAACCGGCTGCTGGGTCCTGGACACCACACGTCCTGGAACAACCATCTGAGACTTCAGTGATGAACAGGAGCATTTTAGCTTTGTTCTTAGCCTCTGTTGTTGGACTCATAAATAATAACACTCGGACTGGTCCCACCCCCCACTCTGCTTGTGTCACATGACCCTGTGTTCTCGCACCTGCCTGTTTTGCACTGATCACTGATACTCTTATACTCTATAT